>PISX010006319.1:0-98792 GCA_004024625.1 Mellivora capensis
AATTATTCTTTTAAAAAACACTTTTTAAGGGACGCCTGGGTGGCTCAGTTGGTTAAGCAGCTGCCTTCGGCTCAGGTCATGATCCCAGTGTCCTGGGATCGAGTCCCACATCGGGCTCCTTGCTTGGCAGGGAGCCTGCTTCTCCCTCTGCCTCTGTCTGCCACTCTGTCTGCCTGTGCTCGCTCTCTCTCTCTCTCTCTGACAAATAAATAAATAAAATCTTAAAAAAAAAAACAACAACACTTTTTAAGGGGCGCCTGGGTGGCTCAGTGGGTTAAGCTTTGCCTTCAGCTCAGGTCATGATCTCAGGGTCCTGGGATCAATTCCCACATCGGGCTCTCCGCTAGGCAGGGAGCCTGCTTCCTCCTCTCTCTCCCTGCCTGCCTCTCTGCCTACTCGTGATCTCTCTCTGTCAAATAAATAAAATCTTAAAAAAAAAAAAAAGCTTTAAAAAAAACTTAAAAAAATTATTACTAAAGAAATTCATGCTCATATAAAAGAGAAAAGAATGAAACAATGGAATATGAAAATCAGCCACACCGAAACCCCAGTCCCAATCCCTGAGATAATTAATATGTGGCCTTACAGATTGCTCTCTACTTGCATTCAAACATTTTCTGAACAAAAATGGAGTTGTTCCCTGCATACCATTCTGCAATTTGCTTTTTTACCTGCTATCTCAAAATGTTTCAGTTCATTCATACAACCAATATTTATTGAGCTCCCATTGTGTGCCCAGAAGTTAGGGACCCAGCAATGTCCTTCCCTTCAACAAATTTCCATTCTAGTGGAAGGACAGACATAAAGAAGAAAAAAAATACACGAAAAGGAGGGATGAAACTCAAGAAAGAAATGCAGTTAAGAAAAGCTCACAGGAAGTCAGTTTGTATGGTTTTATGTCACCTTTTAGCAATACTAGGGTGTAGACAGAAGGAAGAGGGGAGCTCCCGGGCAGGGGAGCCAGCACCAGGTTTGGAGTCAGACTGGAGGACAAGCCACAACTCGGCCATCTGCCCGCCCCCTCTGTACCTCCCCCTGTGCAAAATGGAGATAAGCTTCTAATCTCACAGGGTTATCACAAGGATTACATGACATCAATTTTCCCCACGTTCTTCCTAGAATAGACATAAGCATTTTGTTCTTACGTCCATTGACTCATCAAACAGCGATTAGAGATCCATCAAAACACATTCAAGGGGCGGGGGGAGCACCTGGGTGGCTCAGTGGGTTAAGCTTCTGACTTGAGCTCAGGTCATGATCTCAGGGTCCTGGGATCCATCGCCCTTGATGCTTAGCGGGGAGTCGGCTTATCCCTCTCCCTCTGCCCCACCCCCTGCTCATGCTGTCTCTCTCTCAAATTAAGAAAAAAAAAATACATTCAATAGGGACTGAGTTCCCTAATGAGTAAATGGAGAAATTTGTAAAGTGCCGTTTCCTTCCCATGCATAGGAGGGGTAGAGCCTGGGTATTTAAATTGTGATTCTGGGGCGCCCGAGTGGCTCAGTGGGTTAAGCCTCTGCCTTGGGCTCAGGTCATGGTCTCAAGGTCCTGGGATCAAGCCTTGCGTTGGGCTCTTTGCTCAGCGGGGAGCCTGCTTCCCCCTCCCCCTCTGCCTGCCTCTCTGCCTACTTGTGATCTCTCTGTCTCTCTGTCAAATAAATGAATAAAATCTTAAAAAAATAAATAAATAAAAGTTGTGATTCTGGGACCAGCTGTGCTGACTTCACCTGGGAGCTTGTTAGAAGGACACAATTGAGGTCTCGCTTCAGACCCGTTGGTTCAACATTTGCATATTAACGAGATCCCCAGGATTTTGTAGGCACAATTTAGTTTGAGAAGCATTGGTTTAAAGTGGAAGATTAAAGGGCGCCTGGGTGGCTCAGTGGGTTAAGGGTCTGACTCTTTATTTTGGCTCAGGTCATAATCCCAGGGTCTTGGGATTGAGCCCCACGTCGGGTTCCCTGCTCAGTGGAGAGTCTGCTTTGATCTCTGTTGCTATCTCTGTCTCTCTGTCTCTCTCAAATAAATAAATAAATAAATAAAATCTTAAAAAAAAAATAGGGGCGTCTGGGTGGCTCAGTTGGTTAAGCATCTGCGTCCGGTCAGATTATGATCCCAGGCTCCTGGGATCGAGTCCCCCACCCGGCTTCCTGCTCAGCCGGGAGTCTGTTTCTCCCTCTTCCTGCCGTTCTCTCTGCTTGTGCTCTCTCTCTCTGTCAAATAATAAATAAAAATAAAGTAAAATAAAAATAAAGTGGAAGATAAGTGGCAGATAGAGTTAGCTATCTGCTCACCTCTCAATTAGAGATTGGAAAGGGTGTGACCTAAAACATCTTCTGGGTTGAATCTGGTCTTTATCTGGACTACCAATTTTAGGGCACTCATCCTTTTAGGAAGAGAACCCACAGATCATTTCCCTGATGTGTTTCTTGAACCAGGTGTGGGAACCTAGGCTACCTTATGATCTTGAGCTGTCAGGGCAGAGAAGGGCTAGAGATGTCTTCATCCCAGCTCAGCTGCTGCCCCGCCCACCCTGCCCCACCCCCACGTCCCCGATGAGGCCCTGAGAAGGGTGATAATTTGCTCTCAGTTACATGTCCACCTGCTGGTGGCCTCAGTTCTGGCTCCCAGCCAGTCCGTCCCTGTCTCAAAGTTTGGTCCACTATTTTTTCCCTATGGATTCAGCTCATCTTTTTAGAAAAAATAATTATTAATTTTTAAAATTATTAATATTAAAATTAAAAATTATTAATTTAAAATATTTTATTAATTTGTTTGAGAGAGAGAGAGAGACAGAATCAGGACCTGAGCCAAAGGCAGATGCTTAAAGACTGAGCCACCCAGGCACCCAGTGAAAAACTGATTTTTTAAATATTCATTTATTATAAAAGAAGTATGTGCTTATTGGGAAGAATTCAAGTGGCATAAAAATTGCCCCAACAACTCTGCTCACAGGTAACCACCCAAGAGAAAGGAAAACATGGGTCCCACCTGTACACGAATGTCCCCAGCAGCACTATTTGTGATAGCCAAAAATGGAAATAACCCAAGGGTCCGCCAGCCCATGAATGGAGAAACAAAAGGGTGTACTCATACAATGAATATTTGTGAATACAAAAGCTCCCGCAGGGGTCCGAGGTGAAAACATGCGGAGGGCAAGAAGCCAGCCATAAAAGACCACATGGGATTCCATTTATAGAAATGTCCAGATTAGGCAAACCCAATGAAACAGAAAGTAGATTAGTGGTTGGGGAGGAGGAGGCTGTGGGTGGGGGAAATGGGAAGTGACTGCTGGAAGGGGGCGCTGTAGGGTGTCCTTTTGGGGGGGGGTGTTGGGTTTCCTTTTGGGGTAATTAAGATGTTCTGGAATTAGACAGCAGGCATGGCTGTACAATTCTGTGAATACACCAAAAACTATTTGTGAAAAAAAACCCTTTAAAAGTGTGAATTTTATGGTATGTGAATTATATCTCAATCGAGCTGTTCTAAAAAAAAAAAAAAAGGTAGAAGGAAGAAAGTAAAATACCCTTTAAGTTGCCCTGCCCCAAGGAGCTAACTCACTCACGCCATCAATAGTCACCAAGGGCCTGTTGGAGCAGCCTGAGAACTTGACGTGAAGGGAACCTCATCCTAAGCCCTCATCAAGGGCCACTCCGACAGCCAGAGCCCTACGACCAGAGCATGTAGCCGAGAAAGCCGTGTGGCTTTAGGTTTATGACATGGGTCCCCAGGGCGAGCCCTTCGTGCTGCCGGACACCACGGTCATGCATTGCCCATGACTGTTGCAAAGGCCATCTGTAAAATGGGGACAGTGATGGGTCGGCCTCCCAGGGCTGTTGGCTGCGTGAGCCCCTGGCAGGTGGTAAGGCGCCCAGCCGGGACAGCCCCCAGGGCTTACCATCTCTGGTCTGCAGAGACCCTATCTCTAAGGAGACCCACCACTGGCTGAGCAGCCACAGGTCCTTTGCCTCATCCCATCGGCCTCCCGGAAAGAGGAGGGGGCAGCGAAACGCATGGTCAAGCTCAGCAGGAGAGGGAAGGTCACAGCTTCCTGCCACCAACGTCCCACATGATGTGTCAAGCCTGAGTCACACCATGGGGCCACGATGGAAACTTACCAGGGCTTCCGAAAGGGTGTGTGGAGGAGTTGGGGGTGCAGACAGCCGGCGCCCCAGTCTGGAGGGAGGAGGATGGCTGCCCCAGGAATCTGGGCTGCACCTCCCTCCAGGGAGCTGGATGGAAGCCCAGAGGAAGGAGGAAGTGTGAACATGGCTCCCCAGTGACTCACTTCACCCATCTGGGGCAAGTCGATTCTCACCCTTGCCGGAAGCCAGCTCGCCTCCCACCCGGGGGATCATCCCCCTGGGTCTGGGTCAGCCCCTTCGAAACACTAACCCCAGTACCAACCCCGGTCCGCCCACACTCTTTGTCCTCTGCCTAGGTGTGGCGGTGTTGAGATGAATGCGGGTGCCTGCCTGGGTCTGAAAGGAGGTCTTAGCAGAAATGGAGGCGGGGGCGGGGCATGGGAAAAGCTCTAGAACTCAGGGCACCTGGGGCTCTGCTGCTAACCAGCTGTGGGTCTCACAGCCTCTCTGGGCTCCAACCAGTCTCTGCTTCTTCGAGAATGAGAAGCTGGCCTCCGGGTCCTACCTACCTATCCCTTGGCTCTGGAATTCTGCCGAGGCTCAGGCTTCCTCCGACCTCGAGGAAAAAGACCCACTGTCTCCACCAAACCAAGAGGCCCTTGCTGATTTGGTCCCACCCCTGGGGACCTCTTCCTCCCTCTCCCCAGGTCCCCAGCAACACTCAGCTGTGCCCAGCGCAGGGAGCGAGTGCCTGGAAAGCTCTGGGTCCTGCACCAGGGCTGGCTGACTCCCACTCAGCCTTTGGGATTTTGTGAATGAATGAATGAATGAATGAACTAATGAATGAAGTAGAAGCTTCAGGCAAGGAACCAGGAACCCTGGTTTGCCTCCTCCACCCAGGGCCTCTAGGAGGCCACCCTAGAGCACGGCCCTGCCGAGGAGGGGTGCTGGTTGGAGGGGTTGCAGATTTTCGAGGGCGGTTCTAGCTGGACTTGTGACCCGCATTAGCTTTAAAGGACCCTTCAAGAGTCCTTGGCTATATTACATTTTCCTGAGGAATCCTCGCTTTTTTTACAGAAAGGGTAACATCTGCACCCATGCTGGCTAAAGGTCACCCTGATTTTCTGGGACCCCCTCACCCCCACCCTCTCTTTGACATCTGTCTCCCAGTTGTGGGGACAGAGGGGAGCCCCAGCATTTTCCCCACCCTACCCTTAGCACTAGGCTCCTGAGGGCACCTCTCACCTCCAGAGGGAATGCCAGCTCCGAGGCCCTTGTTTACACTGCTTGCTTGGCCCTAGCCATCTGGGGCCACCTGCAGGGGGAAGGGCAGAGCAGGCTCCAGTCCTGAGAACAACTGGGAATCCACATACTGGGTTGTGCCCCCCCCCCCCGCCACCTCCCCTTTTCTGCCCTGTCGTCCATCAGTGAACGCCTTCTCCCAGCTTAGGACATGCCCCATTGCAGAGGATCTGATGGCCTTTCCTGTCCATCTTATCCATGGTAGGTGGTATCCAAGACCCCTCCCCCAGAACTCAGAGGCTCTCCACTTTTTTTCCACTTACTTTATCTAAGAAGAAACTTTTATTTTATTTATTTATTTTTTTAAGATTTTATTTATTGGATGCTGGGTGGCTGAGTTGTTAAGCATCTATCTGCTTTGGCTCAGGTCATGATCCCAGGGTCCCAGGATCAAGGCGCACATCAGGCTCCCTGCCCGGTGGAAAGCCTGCTTCTCCCTCTCCCAGTCCCCCTGCTTGTGTTCCCTCTCTCACCGTGTCTCTCTCTGTCAAATAAATAAAATCTTTAAAAAAAATTTTTAAATAAAATCTTAAAAAAAAAAAATACAGATTTTCCTTACACCCTTCACCAGGT
Source organism: Mellivora capensis (assembly GCA_004024625.1). NCBI lineage: Eukaryota > Metazoa > Chordata > Mammalia > Carnivora > Mustelidae > Mellivora > Mellivora capensis. The sequence goes on from PISX010006319.1 coordinate 5,961, forward strand.
TCCCTTCTGTTAACATCTTACAAAACCACTGCACGTTTGCTACAGGGAGGAAACCAACCCTGGTAAGATGCTGTTCACCGAACTCCAGACTCTACTCGATTTCACTGGGGTTTCCACTAATGTGCTTTTTCCATCGCGGGATCCCATCCAGGGAACCCCCCCTGCATGCAGTCACGTGCTATTTAATCCCCTTAAAGGTGATGATGAGCGTAGAGTTATCTCCATCCAATAGATGAAGGAAGAGAAGATGGCGGCACTTGGGTGGCTCAGTCGGTTAGTCGTCCGACTCTCGATTTCAGCGCAGGTCACGACCTCAGGGTGGTGGGATCGAGCCCAGCATGGGGCTCTGTGCTCAGCGTGGAGTCTACTTGTCCCTCTCCCTCTGCTCCTCCCCTCCTTCCCCACTCTCTCTCTCTCAAATAAATAAATAAAATCTTAAAACAAACAAAACCCCCAAATCTACAACACAGTTATTATTTAAAAAAAACAAACAACAGAACAGAAGAGAAAAGAGTCTGGGGGATGTGAGTGACCCACTCAGTCACAGAGCCCAGAGGCCACACCAGTGGCTAACAGGGGTTTAAGGCCAGAAGCCACCGGCAGTGAGGCCAGCCGTGGGCCCCGTGTCGGGAGGATGGGTGCTCACTCACTTGGAGGCAAGAGTGGGGATAGAATGAGATCATGTCTGCAGGCGTCTCCCTGCCCACAAAATGGGAGCTGTTGTTATTATGACCATCAGCACCATCATTACGAAGGGGCCCAGATCTCCTCAAGATTCCAGGTTCTCTGGTAAGGGTTTTGTTTAGACGAGCTCCTGCCACTCACCCTCTGGGCTCCTTTACTGGGGAAGAAGTCAGGCCTTCCAGAACTTGCTTTGACTCCACCCTCAAGATGAGCAGAAATCCCAGGGTGCAGTCCCCCTGTGGGCGCTGGCCGTGTGACCTTGGGCAAGTCATGGCATCCCCCTGGGTCTCCATTTCCTCACCTGTATGATGGGGACCGCAGAGAGGTCGGGAGGACACCATGGGATCCTGCCCGGGCAGCCGGTCATTTGTGCAGACCTCTGGCCCTGGAGGGTGAGGGGCAGGCAGGTCACAGCCCGGAGCTCCCAGCCAGGCAGGCCTAGTTCCAGTTCAAGTCCACTTCTGTCCAGGTGTGGCTTGCAGGCCGGCTCCATGACCCCGCTGAAGCCCGGCTTCCTGTCAGGGATAATCAATCATCCCAACCTCCCCTGCCTCACCCCAAGCAAGCGGTCAGGAAATAAGTCAGCTTCTACTCCGCCCTTCCTTACCCTCAGGCCTAAAGAGGTTGTGTCTCCAGGTCAAATAGCTGATTAGAGGCTTAGCCAGAGAGGAAGAGAGAGAGCGAGCGTGTGTAGATGTTGCTAAGACCTTGTCCCATCCAGCTGGGCAAAGCCCCCTTCTGGGATTCACTCGGAGACTGGAGAGGGCTCCTGGGGGGCGGACAGCTGAACTCAGCGAAGAGAGCTGCCCCGCCAGCGACCCCCCCCAGCGCCCCAGCCACACATGCCGTCTGGAAACACCTGACAAAGGAAGTGCTACAGATAATCTTCTAAAAACAGTAAAACCGTGACTGCTATGCCAATACAGAGTGAACACGGGTCAGATGTCGTCACTGGCTCGAAGAAGCAACAGGACAGGCACGTGTATAGGCCAGGAATATGGAAGTAAATGTGCCCATGGAGGCAAAACCGGTTTTCCACGAGGGGGTGGAGGGGCCTCCGCTGGACAAGACAGAATTGGTCTGTTGCCTACAATTGACCGTTGTAAAAGAATAATGAAAGGCTAAGGGGCGCCTGGCTGGCTCCGTTGGGAGAGCCTGCCACTCTCGGGCTGGTGAGTTCAAGCCCCATGTTGGACGTGGAGCCTCCTCCAAATTAAGAAAAAAAAAGAAAGGCTAGAATCGGATACCCCGGAAGGGTGTGCAGGGCGCAGACATAGTTTTCCACTGAAGTACATGTTTTTGCCTGCAAAAGGAAGGCCATGACCAGGGTACGCTCCGTGATCTCTAATCTGATGATCAGTCACGAGCTGAGTATGATTCACACACCGCGAATGCAGGTCCTTTCTGAATGAGTTGGGGACATTGCTTCTCACTTGCAAGCGAGAGGCTTGGAGCCCAAGAGGTGAGGGGCCCAAGACGTTTATGGGTTGGTTTGTTTACGTATAGCTGACATACAATTTTTCAGCTGGATTTTGGCATCTGTGTTACATCATGGGTTCTGGAACATTCTAGACGGTGGGTGTCTGTGATGTGGGTCTGTAGTTTGTGTGGGCCTGTGGTTTACGCGGGACCTGGTTGGGCACTGACTCTGCTGTGTAGCCCTGGGCAGTCACACACCTCTCTGCTATGCAGCTTCCTTGTCTGTGAACTGAGATACTCCACACCCAAAATGGGGCTTGAGCTCAGGACCTTGAGATCCAGAGCTGCGTGCTCAGGATCCTCTGGATGGCTCAGTCAGTGAAATGTGTGCCTTTGGCTCAGGTCATGATCCTGGGATCCTGGGATTGAGTCCCACATCAGGCTCCTGAGTCCAGGCTCCCAGGCATCGACTTGGAGGGGTGGCAGCGCCAGTTCCCAGGTGGGATTCTTCCTCCTAGCAGGTGTGAGTTTGGGCAGAAGAATTGTCTTCCAACATGGGTCTCCCTCCAATAGGGTGTGTCCTAGTTGCAGTAGTTCCACAGCCCTGTGGCTCATTCCCTACTTGCCCAATTCATTTTTCTCCTCTTCTCTGCACTGGCAGGCAGGGATTATTCCCATCTTGGCGTCTGGAGAGGCTGAGGACCCCATTAGGGGCGTGAGAACCTTGGTGCCCCAGTTTGCTAGCCCATGCTGCCCTCTAGTGGCTGGGCACAGCCCCTGCTTTCAGGACGTCCCCGCGGCTGCAAACCCATATCCCACTGGGTTTGCAGAAAGCTACCGCCAGGCTTCCTGGGCTCCCCCATCCGGAGGATGGTCTCTCAGGACTCCTACATCTTTTTATCCCTTTGTCAGCCCCTCTCCCCATCTCTGAGCATTAGATATACTTACGTACATATTTAATTGTAAAATATACACAACGTTAAATGAATCCAAACCATTTGAAAGTGTGTCCAGTTCAGTGGCTTTTTAATTGTCATTTTTTAAAAGATTCTATTTATTTATTTGATAGAGAGAGAGTTAGAGAGGGAACACAAGCAGGGGGAGTGGGAGAGGGAGAAGCAGGCTTCCTGTTGAGCAGGGAGCCTGATCATGACCTGAGCTGAAGGCAGATGCTTATCAACTGAGCCACCCAGGCACCCTAGCGGCTTTTTTTAAAGCACTTCCTCCAATCATTTCCAGAACATGTTGTCTTGCAACCTGAAAGCTTGTACTCACCAAATGACTCTCCATTCCCCCCTCCCTCCAGCCCCCAACCAACCACCTTTCTACTTCCTGTCCCTGTGATTTGGGCTATGCCAAGTACCTCACAGAAGGGCAATCACAGAGTATTTGGGGGTTTGTGACGGGCTCATTTCCCATTGCAGAGCACTCCCCAGAAGTCTGTCCCCTTATGGAATGATTCCTACACATGCAGCCTGGAAGACAAAAGCATCCCCAGAATTTCATCCAGATACTATCCCTCCAAACACAACCACCCAGAAACAGACTGGAACACAGGAATCCCAGCGCATGGTTACGTATCCGATAGGAAAAGCCGAACCAAACCGAGTGTGGTGACTAAGAGAGCAAAGTGGCCCCTGGCAGCCCCTGCTGCTGGTGGCTTGTGTCTGGGAACGGTGCACCAGCATGCCTGGAGGTCGGCTGCTGCAGGCAAGTCTTTGTCACTGGGCAGGGGAAGGGACACGAGTCCCTCCATCTGCTGAGCTGACCCCCAGTTTGGGGGAACGAGGTACAGGCGCCGCCTGGACACTCGTGCCACAGTGAGCAGACACCCAACCAACATTTCTCCAGCTACCGCTGAAGGCCGGCATTTCCCTAAAGGAGATCTTAGTTGGAACACAGACGGACTTTGAATAGGTATGCGTTTATTTTCACGTGTAATAGGAAAAAACATAACTAGCACATAAGATGTGACAGCAGGATATATTGCTTAGCATAAAACTAAAATTCGAAATAAGTAAAATAAAAAAATATGTTGAGTCAAAGAAAATATTAAGGAAGAGAACAGGAGGTCCTCGGTTACGACAAAATTGTGGAGGTGGTACGTGAGTGCCTGGCGATTGGGTCTCACTCTCCAAGTTTTGAGCCAGAAGCTGGGCTCAGTTCTGAGGCCCCTAAGGGCCTCCAGAAGGAGACCCTCCCAGTACTCAGAGCCCAGGGCATCCCCAGAGGAGAACGTGGTGCACCCAGACCACTCCAGGGAGGAAAGTTCATTTCTTCATGCCCTACAGAACCTATTTGGTTCATTTGTTCATGCCCTACAAGATGTCTCAGAAGTTAACAAAGCAACAAAAGTGATTTTCCTTAAGAGAAGAAGAATCTTCTAGGTATGGCCTTGCAGAAGCAGTGGTCACAGGGTAGCCTGGGTTGGAGGGTCCTAGTGGGACACAGCAGGGGATAAACAGGGAGGCGGAAGGGACAGCCCAGTCCTGTCCTGGAAGAGTGTGCGCATGCATGGGGGGTTGTGTACACAGCCCTAGTCAAGGCTGTTGGAGGGACACTCAGAGCTTCTGGACCCTGGTCCCCAGTATACAACCAGCACTTAAGGGAGAATCAGAGTGGCACCGGGATGGCAGGGCAGAGGGGTGGCCGGCATCCCTGGTATGTCAGCGTATACCACCCTCTCCGTCCGCCCCTGCTGTTCGGGTTCATACCTGGTCCCCACGTCAGCATGACATGTCCTCCAGGTGAGACGTCCAAGGCTGCCACCGCTAGGCCACATTCTTGTACATTTATGAGACTTTTCCTACCAAGATCCCCACCTCGCCCCAAGTCCAAAGAATGTTTCTCACCATTTAAATCTCAAATTTGTTTAAAAAAAAAGGGGGGGGACTTCTTAAGGGACCCTGGAGGTTTACCCAAACAGCTCAGTCCTGCAAGCCAGGGCTGGTCTTAGTATCCCCTACGGGGACAGCTAAAGTGTCATTGCTAGGGACACGGTGTGTCATCTAGAGAACTCATGCCAACTCACCCATGGAAGTGGGGATCAAGGCCAGTGCTTGAGAGGGGTGAGAGCCTCGGAGATGGGAGCCCTGGGCTATGGAAGCCTTCCAGAGCCCAGAGGCTAGAGGAGGAGTGGAAAGTCTGAGAAGCACCGTCTGCCAACTGCCCACCTCTGAGCGAGGAGGGGGCTCCCAGACACAACTTTGAGGGGACTCAAAGTTGGAGTCACTTTGCTCTCCTGGGGTGGCTCAGCCCCCATGTCCCTGACGTGGCGGGCAGAGCCACAGGCCGATCCCTGTCCCGGCTCAGAAGGAGAGTGTGCAAGCGTGGGTCAGAAAGGCAAACCGAGTCAGGAGAGGCCCCCCCCCCCGCCCTGGCGGGTGCCCTCAGCAGCACCCCGCGGCGCTCCGCTTCACATGGCACGGCTTACAGAAGAGGCGGTTGTTCAGCGGGTAGCAGCCTTGGTCCGTGGGCTCCACAGACAGGAGGATCCTGCAGTCCTGCGGGAAACAAGGCACGAGTGGATGGACCCCAGGCCCGAGCAAGCAGCACGGAGCCTGCGCGGGGCGGACCCTCCCCCAACGTTTGCTGATGAAATTAACTGACAAATGTACTCATTTCCATCCTCCCAACACACCTGGGCCCAGGCTTGGTCAGGGAAGACGAGGCCCATGGGGGCTTCCATCCACACAGAGGTGTGAGCGAAGAGGGCGGAGTCAGCCAAGGGGAGAACTGAGGACACTGAGGGTCACGGACACTGAGGGATCGTGGGAAGAGCTAGAAGGGCCTTAGCGACCGCCCAGCAGCAGCGGTTTTAGAACGCAAGCTCTGCGAGGCAGTGACCCCATTTCCTGCTAGATCCTGCCTAGGCCAGACTCTGGTACACCAGGAGCCCACGATAACCGTCTGCTGGGTGAATTACTGAATCGAGTCCCGTCCCGTCACTTCACAGCTGGGGAAACTGAGGTCTGGGGAACGACGGGCTTGCCCCAGGCCATGCAGCTGGTCCCGGACTGGGACAGGACAGGTCTCTAGCCTGAGCCCAGGAGTCTTTCTTGCTCCCCTGTCTGCACAGCTTCAACACTGGCACAAACCTCCAATTTTTCAAATCACGAAAGGATTTTGGGCGAGGTTGGGGATTCTGGGACTGAACTTTGCCCACTTAACCATTTTGCCACAGCCCGTACCTCACTGGGGGGCCTCCCCTGGACACATGCTGGAGTGCAACAATGGGAACAATTAAATGTCCGGAGACCTGGATCAGGGCTCAGCTGGCAATCTCCGCAAGCTGCATGCCTCAGGCCAGAGCGGCTGGTCCCCACAGAGATAACTTTGGGGTCCCAGCAGCCATCCTAACCCAGCACAGCCAGAGAAGGGCGCCCTCGTGTGTCTGTTCCCTGCAACTTCACCTCGAGTCGAGCAAGGTAACGTACTCTTGTACTCTTCCTAAAGGCTACTTGCTCGGCATTCTGGAGTATCAAGTGTCAAACCTCAGGTCCCAAAAGGGCACATGTGACCTCTTCTAAATTAGAATCAAGGGAGAAAACCCCTCATCTATGATGGAGTCACAGTCTGCGAGGGAGCTGTGGGGTGGCCCAGAGCTGGCTAAAACTGGGTCTGACGGACCAGAGTTGGAGTCACTTTGTTCAGGCTCAGTTTTGTTGTTGTTTTTTTAAGATATATTTATTTATTTGTTTGTTTGTTTGTTTAACAGACAGAGATCACAAGTAGGCAGAGACACAGGCAGAGAGAGAGGGGGAAGCAGGCTCCACGCTGAGCAGAAAGCCCGATGCGGGGCTCGATCCCAGGACCCTGGGATCATGACCTGAGCCGAAGTCAGAGGCTTTAACCCACTGAGCCACCCAGGCGCTCCATCAGGCTCAGTTTTTCCCCCCATTGTTCCTCATCTGAGATGGCACCTTGAAGCCCATTTCTCTGCCTGGGGAAAGAGCACCCCAGGTCAGTTCCGGGCCATGGTGGTTCAAGCCTTCCCCTCTAAAATGTAACTGCTAGAGCCGGAGCCCGGACTTAGAGCAGCAGCCTGGGTGATACTTAGAGCCGCCTTCGCCAAGCCAACCACGGGCACACAGGGAGGGTTTGTTTGCTCACCAGCCAGGCTCAGGGAAAAGCTAATCGCTATGGGGCCTAATGAGGGCTGGGTGGTGATAATAGCACTCAAATGACATCATTGTTCTCGCAAGATTATCAGCTGGACCTTGAACCACAACCAACGCACAACCTAATATGGAGCAATGTATGAACTTCTCCACCAAGCCCCTTTGTCACTTGAGCACAAACAGCTTCTTGGCTCCATGCATCTGTTTAAATACGGCCAAGTAAGGTAAATGTTTGGAGTTACTCACTGGATGGTTAAGAGATGTCCTCTGGGACACCCCACTTAGGTGGCACCCATAAAAGTTGCTACCTTGGGGCACCTGGGTGGCTTAGTCGTTAAGTGTCTGCCTTGGGCTTAGGTCATGATCCCAGGGTCCTGGGATCAAGCCCCGCATCAGGGTCCTGCTCAGCGGGAAGCCTGCTTCTCCCTCTCCCACTTCCCCTGCTTTTGTTCTCTCTCTTGCTGTGTCTCTATCAAATAAAAAAAAATCTTAAAAAAAAAAAAAAAAAAAAAAGTGTTGCTACCTTTGTCACCATCACCAGAGAAGACACATCAGCAACATGGGAGTGACAGAGGAAGAGGCAGGGAAGGACTTGGAGTCTCCCTAGAAGGACGGACTATATAATTGCAGAGCCCAGGGCAAAGTGCAAAGTAGCGCCCCTTGTTCGAAGAGGAAGAATTTCAAGACGGTGACAGCAGAGCTTTGAAGCAAGCATGAGCGGGGTGGGGTGGGGGGATGAGGGAGTGGGGCCCTGTGCTAGGCAGCTTTCGGCTTTCCGATCTCAGCTTCCCTCCACTCTGCAGCATCCCTTTCTTCTTTTGGAGGCTTGTAGCAACTCCTCCTCTGTCTCCTGGGTCCCTGCTTCCCTGGCCTCAGGGCTTGTCCGATATAGCCCCCCCCCAGGCCAGTGATTGGCTCAGCATGATTGGGTCATGTGACCCAAGCTGGGCCAATCAGAGGCTTTCTTGAGACTGGACCAGTTTCCTTGGTTTCTAGGCTGGAAGGATGACCACGCCTGTATCCCTCTCCTCATAGAGGATGCTAGGCTAGCCCCAAGGAAGAGAAAATAAAGCGAACACATAAAACAGGCAGAACTGAGAGATGGAGAGACGCCCTGATGATCTCATCAATGAGATTCCCTTTCTTGAGGAAAGCAGGATGAGCTTTGTGTGTGTGTGTGTGTGTGTTTTAAGATTTTATTTATTTGACAGACAGAGATCACAAGTAGGCAGAGAAGCAGGCAGAGAGAGAGGGAAGCAGGCTCCCTGCTGAGCAGAGAGCCCGATGCGGGGCTTGATCCCGGGGCCCTGAGATCATGACCTGAGCCAAAGGCAGAGGCTTTAACTCACTGAGCCACCCAGGGGCCCTGAGCTTGGTTTTTGTCATTAACTTGGAGCTCTGATTAATAGACTGCTTCTAATGACCTCTTTTCTTATCTGTCTCTGCTACTGGGTCGTGAGCACTTGGCAGCTGAGCCCCCACCCTGACTCGTCCCCGTGTCCCGGCGCCCAGTGCAGTGCTGGCATCCCGTGGGCTCTCGGCAGGGCTGGGTTGGGGGCGGCAGGGGGCCACCGGCAGCTCGTCCTGACTCCTGACCGACCCACTCACCTCACACCTGTAGCAGTTTTCATGGAAGTTCCTCCCCATGCACTCGATTTTGAAGGCATCCTTCCCGTCCCGAGGGATGATGGGGTTCTCACAGATGCTGCACACAGGGGCGAATTTCCTAGAGGGAAGGGAACCCACGCTTGAGGCGCTCTGGCTAGGACCGCAGAAATTAGCTGTGGGAGCCCAGGCGGCGCTAGTTGGCCTCCCCGAGCTATTTTGGACGCGTTGCCATGTGACTGCACCTGCAGCCACAGCCACAAAGCCTCTTTCTTCCTGGCAGGAGCGGATGGAGAGACCGGTGTAATTAGACCCAGCTTCCCAGGGTATAATTAGCTCGAGGCAAGGAAGTGACTAGGGAACTTTTGAATTTTAGAAAGGCAAGAAATCTCATGTGTGTTCAGTGATGCTGACCCCCCCCCCCTTTCATTTATCTGGTATTGTGGGTCAACGCTTCTTCTTTTTCCCTGTCTCTTGAACAGACACAGCTGACTCTCCCCTTGGGCAGTGCACAACCCCAGTGCAGGGACTTAGCCTGACAGGTGTCCTAGCTTGGGGCTATAGCTTCATAAGGCTCTAGCTCCAAGGGGATCCTCTGCAGCCTCAGGGTTTGAATCGGAACTTCCATACCTACCAGAGGTTTGTCTGCTGCCTGCCTCAGTTTCCACATTTAGTAAAAGAGAATGCTTAATAGTACTTGCCTGGGGATTAAAGGGCCTAACTCACGTGAAGTGCCTGACACAGGGCAGGTACGTGGGGTTTCAGCTAGAAGCAGGTGTGTGGTCAAATATAGGGTGTGTGGACCAGGCAGACAGGTTTCTGTGAGCCCAGAGATTGCAGGAATGCTCTTCTCCAGCCCCTAGAGCTTGAGCCGGGCTCCTCTATTCTGGCCGAGTCCCACCCAGTACGCAGACCCCCTCTCATACCTATAGAAGTCGTCCAGGCAGTACACTTCATCCTGGTTGTCCAGGGCAAAGCTCTCGTCCCCGATGCACCGGGCACAGGTAACGCACGTGAAACAGGCAGGATGGAAGGCACGGCCCAGGGCTCTGATGATGTGCTCCTGGACCACCTCGCCACACTTGCCACACTTTTCCAGGGTGTCCTGGGACAGAGGGACATTGCCTCAGAGCCATCCCATGGCTGTGCCCACTCCAAGCAGCAAAGGGTTTCTAGCTGGCAACCCGCAGGGGCCTGGAAGCACAGGGCTATAGGAGAAGGGCTCCCGCTCATGCAGTCGGCCCATAACCACCACCCCAAAACCTCTACTGTTGGTTAAAGTGAATCGAGCTTAGCATTCTGTCCTGGGCCTACAGTGAGGAATCCTGCCAAGGAGCTATTACTGCATTTTTTGTTACTAGGACCTGCTTATGCTCAGTGTCCACTAGGGCCCATAGGGGAAATTTCTCTTAAACCTCACAGTCAGGAAATGGAATTCCTGGAAGAACTGGTGTGCTTTTGATCTTATAGACAATAAATTTCAAAACTCTTTCCCTTTTCCATTTGGCCACTGGGAAGCTCAGAGTCAAGTTCTGTGTCCCACTTTAAGGAATGACTATAGGGGTCTTTTATTCATATATTTTGGGGTACTAAGTTTCCCTCTGGTCTCATCCCCTTTTCCACTTTGATTTTCCTCTCTTCTGATTTATCTATCTCTGAAATTTCATTATGGTAAGAACACTTAACATGAGATCTACACTCTTGGCAAATTTTTAAGTGTACAACACCGTTTACTATAGGTATTTGTGCATTCTTATAAGCTCCTTAAATCCCTTCTGGAATGAGGAGGATGAGGGGGAGTGAGAAAGGGGAATGGGAAGGTGGGAGAAGGAAGGGAGGGAGATGGGGGGGAGAGAGAGAGATTACTGATGCAGAGCAAAGACCTTCCAGCCTGTCCACCTTCTCTTCTAGACCGGTCCCCTCCCTTCCTGGCTGTGCTCCTGTTCATTTAACCTGATTTCATCCCAACAGATGGGTGTGCTGGCTGGTCTCTGCTTCCACTTGGTGGGAACGACATTTCCCTCTCTCTCCTTGTCCTGGGGGCAGCCCTTCCCTCCCTAGAACACTGCCTAGAATCTTCCTCCTGCTGCTTCCAGCTGTCGGCCCACCCTCGCCCCTGCTTCCCCTCAGTGCCTCACCCGTGCCTGGCTGTAAGCGGAGGGAAGAGGATAAGGCTATCTCTCCCTGTCATTTGATGGGGTCAGAGGGATGGGGTGCGGATGGCCTGGCTCCTTGCGGCTCCCATGGTGTCTCGTGGCTTTGGTGATGTCTTGAGACTGTCACCAGATTGTCTGGAGTTTACTAGCTAGTCCTCCAAATATTCTAACACTTGGAATCAGTAGTTTTCAAACTGTAGTCTGTGTATCAGAATCACCCGAGAGACTTGTTAAAAACACAGACCCCAGGTGCTATCGACTCATGAGACCAAAGGGAGGTCCGCACACAGCCAGGGGACACGTCTGAGTGGGCTGCGCACCACACGCCATCAGAAGGTTGGCAATTCTAACATCGGCATCCAAACCAGCTCCCAGATGGCCTCTGGTACTCAGAGGTGACATAGGTTCCTCTGCATTCGAACCTGTGGCTTCAGGCAAGAGAGGCAAGAGCACGGGCTCCAGAACCGGGCGGCCCTGGGGGAGAATCCCAGCTCCACCACGTTCCAGAGTGTGACGTGTGTGACAGGCTGCGTCCATGCCCCCAGCACATGCAGGTCCTAATCCCTGGAACCTGTGACTACCTTTAACGGCCAAAGGGCCTGCAGATAGGATTGAGTTCAGCATCTTGACATGGGGAGAGGATCCTGGGTGGGCTTGAAGTGCCATCCCCAGTGTCCCCGTAAGAGGGAGGCAGCGGGAGAATTGACAGAGAGGAGGAAGTAGGACACCGAAGTAAGACGCCACTGTGCTGACTTTGAAGGTGGATGAAGGAACCAAGGGACGCAAGGGACGCAGCTACAGAAGCTGGAAAAGGTAAGGAGACAGATTCTCCCCTAGAGCCTCCGGAGGGGGTGCAGACCTGCCCACGTACTTCCGACCTCCGGAACCGTAGGGGGATAAATAGGTGCTGTTTGAAGTCATCAAGTTTGTGGGGATTTACCACAGCAGCCACAGAAAACTAATACACCTTGGCTGAGCTCCTTCCCCTCGCTGAGCCTCAATGTCCTCATCTGTGAAATGGGTCCCTGGGCCTGCCTCCCAGGATTACTGTGGGGAACGAAATAACGGGATACCTTCCAAGGGCCCGGCACGGTGCCTGGTGCCTGGAGGCCACCCACGGCGGGGGTTACCTGGTAGCAGGGCTCACAGAGGGGCCGCCCGTCCTTCTGGTAGAAGCTCTGCCCGGCCAGCTGGCGGCGGCAGGTGCGGCACGTGAAGCACCGGGCGTGGTATTGCCTCTTCATGGCTTCCACGGCCAGCTCTCGGGGGGACACGGCCTTGTGGCAGAAGGCACAGACATCTGGGGTGGAGAAGACACCGGTTGTCAGTCACCCCGCCTGGGAGAACCACACCCATGCACCGCCCAGGACAACCCTAAAGCGCTAGGTCTCCACCTCGAACCGGGGTGGGGGGGGGTGGGAGTGTGGCTTCATTTTAGGAGCAATAAAAAGGAATGTGAAAAGCCCCTGAAAGCCTAAATCGGGGACGGGCGCCTGCCTGGCTCAGTCACTGGAGTGTGCGACTCTTGATCTCGGGGTTGTGGGTTTGAGCCCCATGTTGGCTGTAGAAATTACATAAAAATAAAATCTTAAAAAAAAAAAAAAGCCAGGGGCGCCTGGGTGGCTCAGTGGGTTAAGCCTCTGCCTTCGGCTCGGGTCATGATCTCGGGGTCCTGGGATCGAGTCCCGCATCGGGCTCTCTGCTCAGCAGGGAGCCTGCTTCCTCCTCTCTCTCTGCCTGCCTCTCTGTCTACTTGTGATCTCTGTCAAATAAATAAATAAAATCTTTAAAAAAAAAAAAAGCTTAAATCAAAGGACACAGCATCGGGACGCATGGGTTACCATCTGTAAAAACTTAAAGGAGGTTCCATGGTGACACCTTTATGCCCAGATAATTCCAAATGTATCAAAGATCTAAGTGTGACAGTTGAAATCATAAGACTAGAAGAAGCCAGAGAATTATATCACAATTGTGGAGTAGAGAAGACTTTTGGTGCTTGATAAGCACTTAGCAGCTGCTGAGTAGATGGCTAACACACCGGCCTGGGAAGGCTGCGGGGTCATGCCCTCAGACACTGCTGGGGGGAGCGATGCAGATCGGGAGGACCAAATGCATGCACCCGTTGGCCATGGTATTTCCTCTTCTAGAAATTTCTCTCACAAACTCGCATGCAGGCAAAATGACCCACGTGAAAGGTGATTCGTCTCAGCCTTACTTGTTAGAGCAAGAAACCACCTAAGTGCCCGTCCACAGGCGGCTAGCTACACGCATACAGCAGGGCCCCAGGAGGAATACTATAGAGCTGTGAAAAAGGAGCCCGTTATGTTCGGGTGTGGAGTGAGCTTTAAGGTGTTTGAAGGAAAGAAAGCAAAGTGCAGAACAGCTGAGAGTTCGCTCCAGTTTGTGGGAAAAATGGGCTGGTGGGGGAGCGGGGGGCCCAGACACCGCTTGCATATGCATCAGATGTCTCTGGAAGGATACGGGAGATGTTAACAGAGGCCGCCCATCTGGCAGGAAAGCGGGAGACACACAGATGACTCAAAGGGGAGACTTTGCACTGTATGCCTTTCTGTTCTTTTTATTTTGTCTATGTGAGAACACTATGTGTTCAAAAAATTAAACAGTGAGGGGCAGCTGGGTGGCTCAGTGGGTTAAGCCTCTGCCTTCCACTCAGGTCATGATCCCAGGGTCCTGGGATCGAGTCCCACATCGGGCTCTCTGCTCAGCGGGGAGCCTGCTTCTCCCCCTCCCTCTCTGCCTACTTGTGATCTCTCTCTCTCTCTGACAAATAAAATCTTAAAAAAAAATTAAACAGTGAAAAAATCCAAGGCATTTTGCTATTATAGCACATTTTGTTGATCGATACTTAAATGGGCTTCAGTTTGGGGCACCTGGGGGGCGCAGTCGGTGGAGCATCCGACTCCTTAGGGTCAGATCAAGATCTTGGGGTTGTGAGACTGAGCCCTGCATCCGGCTGGGCACTCAGGGAGGAGACTGCTTGAGATTCTTGCCCTCTGCTCCTCCCCTCCCCTCTCTCTCTCAAATAAATAAAATCTAAAAATATAAAAAAAATAGCATAAAAATGGATTTTTGTTATAAAGGAAAAAGATTAAGGTAATGAACATAAAACTGATGTACAGGAATGAGGCGCATGGCTGAACCGTGAGTGGGACAGACGCTGGGGGCCCTGCTCTCCTAGTTCCTGCTCGGAAGCTCCTGCGTGTCCAGTGAGGGCCCCTGGGGACCACCCGGAAGGCTTCCAGCCCTGAGCCAGTACCTGTGGATGCCTCCCTCTCATGGAAGCCGACTGTTTCTTCTGGGGGAGGCGGCAGCTCGTCCTCTGCAGGCCTGGCGAGACTGGGCCGAGGCTGGGGCGGAGGCACCTCTGTCAGGGACTGTGGGGCGACAGGGGGAGGGCAGGGGAGCTGTCACCCAGTGGGGACCCCACACGGCCCTCTCAGCTCTGCTCCTCCTCTGATGGCACCAAGCACAATTAGCCCCGCTCTACAGAGGAGGAAACTGAGGCACAGAGAGGCAAGCAACCTAACGTCGCTCCGCAGGAAGGTTGACAGCGGTGGCTGGGGCCCAAAGCTACTTCCGTCCACCTCTGAAGAATCTTCTGGAATCGTTCTTCCCTGGCCTGGAATCCTGCCCGTTTCTACAATGGCCTCTATGAAGGGCAGGGGATTAAAATGATCTTCTCAGAGCTGAAAGGGGGTAGCTGAGGGGGAAAAGGTTTTGGCACCCGTCCTTCAGGGACCTTGAAAAGCAGGATCAGCTTTTACCAGCTTAAAAGTTTCGAAGAGGGACAACCCTCAGGCAGGAGCAACCTCCAAGCTTAAATCCCTGAAAGGCACAGACTCTCTGTCCCCCTCCCCCACCTCCTCGGGGACCCTGGGGCTCCACGGGGGTGAGGGGACCAATACCTGGGGTGGGGGCGGGGGCGGGGGCAGATGCAGCTGCTCTAAGTCTGAAATGAGTGACGCTCCCATCGAGGCAGGGAGCTGCTCGTCAGGGGAGGGCGGTGGAGGTGGGAGGAGGTCCAGGTCGGGGAGTGCACCCTCACCATCCAAGGGAGGAGGAGGGAGAGAACATCCTGCAACCAAAAGGGGAGAGGGGGTTGGTCTGAGTCTCCGCAGGTGGACAGAAAAGGTGTGCACTTACCCAGAAGAACCAAGAGGTCAGGTCCAGGGCCCCCCAGACCTGGGTTCCATCTCTGGCTTTGCTGCTGACTTGCTGTGTGTCCTTAGGCAAGACACTTAACCTCTCTGGGTCTGTTTACTCAGTTGAAACATGGGTATCAATCTTTCCAGGCTGTCGTGACACGGGAAGGACTTGGCACGGGAGATGGCACATGGTGTGGGCTCAGAAAACAGAAGCTGTCAGAACCTTCCATAACAGCCCTCCCTACCTGGACCCTCGAGGGCCCCAAATCCTTGCTAGAAGGTCCTTGTTGAAATACAAGCAAACTCAGCCCCTAAGGCTGCGGTTCTCAAAGTGTGGTTCCTGGCTCAGCAGCCACAGTGCCTGGAACTATGTCTAGGAACACACCGTCTGGGTCTGCCCCGGATCTGGAGAATCGGAACCTGCAGGGGGTGCGGGGTGGGGTGTGCGGCCACTGACAGCAGGAGAAACCCTCCCAGTGACGATAGTGGGAGCCACCTCCTGGGTTAAATAACTGATCCCGGTAATGCTTATCGAGTGTTGAAAGCATCAGGTGAAAGGCGGATGGAGAACTTTCCAGAAGAGGGGTCAGGCTGTCACCACCTGAATCCACGGATCGACCCCAGGCACATACCAGGGGTCTTCAGGCTCGTGTTAGGTCGTAGGCAGGTGAGGGTGCACCCGTGGAACATTCTGACCAGAACAAACCCCAAACATAAACAAGAACCAAACCCAGTCTCATCAGGTTTCCAGAATTAACTCCACTTATGATAAATTTGGAAGAGGGGGTGAGTTGAATGGGGCACCAAGGGAGCAAAGGGAAAAATCAAGGACATTCTACAGAAACTGACCCTACTTTCTGCAAAAAGTCAATGGTGCGTGAGAGAAAAAGAAAGGAGAGACTTCCCTGGAATTAAGAGACTTCAGGGACGTCTGAGTGACTCAGTCAGTTAAGCCTCTGCCTTTGGCTCTGGTCATGACCCCAGAGTCCTGGGATTGGGCCCCATATCAGGCTCCCGGCTTAGCGGAGAGTCTGCTTCTCCCTCTGCTTACCGGTCCCCCTGTTTGTGCTTTTTCTCTCTCCGATGTAATAAATACATAAAATCTTTTTTAAAAGTAATAAATAATAAAAATTTTAAAAAGAGCCACCAAGGGTGCCTGGGTGGCTCAGTTGGTTAAGCGACTCACTTTTTTTTTTTTTAAAGATTTTATTTATTTGACAGAGGTCACAAGTAGGCAGAGGCAGGCAGAGAGAGGGGGAAGCAGGCTCCCCGCTGAGCAGAGAGCCCGATGTGGGCCTCAATCCCAGAACCCTGGGATCATGACCTGAGCCCAAGGCAGAGGCTTTAACCCACTGAGCCACCCAGGCGCCCAAGTGACTGACTCTTGATTTTGGCTCGGGTCATGATCTCAGGGTCCTGGGATCGAGCCCCACATGGGGCTCCCTGCTCAGTAGGGAGTCTGCTTCTCCTTTCTTCTCTCTCTCTCTGCCACCTCATGCTTGTGCACATGCACTCTCTCTCTCAAATAATCAAATAAAATCTTTTTAAAAAGTAATAAATAATAAAAAATTTTTTTAAAAAGAACCACCCGAGGTACCTGGGTGGCTCAGTCGTTAAGCGTCTCTTGATTTTGGCTCAGGTCATGTTCTCAGAGTCCTGGGATAGAGCCGCAAGTTAGGCTCAGCACAAAGCCTGCTTAAGATTCTCTCTCTCTGCCCCTTCCCCTCTGCCACTTACATGTATGCTCTCCCTCTCTCAGAAAAAAAAACAAAAAAACAAAAAAACCTAAATTAAAAAACAGAACCACCCGGAGTGCCTGGGTGGCTCAATGGGTTAAAGCCTCTGCCTTTGGCTCAGGTCATGATCCCAGGGTCCTGGGATTTAGCCCCACATCGGGCTCTCTGCTCAGCGGGGAGACTGCTTCTCCCTCTCTCTCTGCCTGCCTTTCTGTCTACCTGTGGTCTCTGTCAAATTAAAAAAAAAAAAAAAAAAAAAGAACCACCCAACAGCAAACGCACGTACATACATAAGAAAAACACCCCGGCATAACATCATTTTCATGGTCAGTGCAGGAGAGCTTAACTTTTTTTTTTTTTAAGGATTTTATTTATTTGAGAGAGAGAGAGCCCGTGCCCAAGCAGTGGGGAGCAGCGGGCAGGGGAAGAAGGAGAAGCAGACTCCCTGCTGTGCAGAGAGGAGATGTGGGGCTCGATCCCAGGACCCCAGGATCCTGACCTGAGCCACCTGAGGCTCAGGCCTCTCCAGGCGCCCCAGAAGAGCTTAATTCTTCCTGGGAAAGCTGCAGTCTACAGAGGTTCACAGAAGGGGAGGGGCCTGGATCCGTGGCTCCAGGGAGGACGGAGGGAAGAGGAGGGCTGAGGATAGCCCAGCTCTGGCCAGAGCCCCAGGCTCTGCTCTGCCCAGGAACAGATCCCTATATGCCCTAACTCCTGCCCCTGTTCCAACGAGGCACTGCCCAGCTCCCCCAGAAGGAGGTGACTGGGGGTCAGGAGGGAAGCCGGCCCTGAAAAGCCTGATGGCTGCCACGTGTAGGGACAGAGCTGTTAATGGTGCCCCAGGGAGGGGAACCTGGATGGCTCAGTCCTTAAGCGTCTGCCTTGGGCTCAGGTCAATGATCCCAAGGTCCTGGGATCCAGCTCCCCACTGGGCGGGGAGTCTGCTTCTCCCTTTCTTACTCCTGCTTGTGTCCCCTCCCTTGCTGTGTCTCTCTCTGCCAAATAAATAAATAAAATCTTTAAAAAAAAATAGTGCCCTGGAGAGAAAGGACAGGGAGTCTGGTCTGAATCGGCCCTCTGCTCCCCTCCTATCTCTGGGGCACAAGGTAGGCCAGGCCTCACAAGGTAGGACTGCCTTAGATACCCATGGAAAGCAGACAGCAAGTACCCAGGCCCTGCCCCCGCAACCCCAAGACTTGGGCTCTGGTCCCATTCGCTGATGATTCACTGGGGCACCTCTCGGGGCTTAGAGGTTTCTCATCCATTCGACAAAGATAATGAGCCCCCTCCCCTTTCTCCCAGGGACTGAGGGCCAGTACAGATGGGAAGATTATTCTAGACCTGTGAGTAAGCCACAGAATCCTCCAGTGCTGATGGTGGGCCCCACCCCCAGAGCGCCTGACTCAGCGGGCTTGGGGGAAGCGCCTGGGAATTGACATTTTTGAAAAGTTCCCAGGTAAAGCCACGGCTGCTGGTTCAAAGACCACCCTTGGAAGACTTTTCTTCTGCTCCCCAAGCTTCACTTGCTTAAGGCCTTTAGGCTAGAACAGATCCCCGACCTACCCGGGGTCCCCAGACCAGAGCATCAGAATTATCTGGAAATGCATAAGAAAATGCAAATTCTCCGGAGCCGCACTGCTGAATCAGAAACACCCAGGGTGGGGCCTGGCCTGCTGGCTGTGTTTAAACAAGTCCCCTCCTGAGGCCTGTGTGAGAACCTTGCTCCAGATGAGCTGAACTGAGTCAGGAACCGGATCACGGAAAGGCAGCCGGGGCCCCCAGGCCTCTCCGGGGACCTGTCTTGGGTCCGGGCCTAAACAGGAACTCAAGCCGGGCAGCAGCAGCTGGAGGCCTGCAGGCAGGGGTGCAGAGGGGTCCCAGCTGAACCAGGATCTCCTGGCCAGGGGCAGGAGGAGGAAGCGCAGATTTCCGAAGAGAAGCCAAGAGAAAAACTGACTTGTGAATGCGAGTTGGTGAGGCTTTGTGCCTCTGGGCTTCTAGAAGGGAGTGGGGATGGAGTGAGGGAAAGGTGGGGACCTCTCTCAGGATGAAAGGGCCAAAAAAACCCCACAAAAAACCCGTGTGTGGATTCCCAAGAAAACACTGGCTGGGGTGCCAGATGACAGCGGCAGCCGGGATGGGTCCAAGCAGCTGACACGACCCCAGGGCCCGCTTTGTGCTGTGGTCAGACCAGACTCCTGACCAAGATGCTCGCCTAGAACTTGTCTCACTCAGGCAAGACTCAACCCCAAGATTCCCTGAGCTCTGCCCGTGCACCCCACTGGCAAACAAAATGGCGGACCAGCTGACCCGCCACTGTGAGGTGCCCCCTTCCCAGGGAAGGTCCACTTTTGTTACAACACTCCCAAGACCTTCTGGTATTCCAGCGACCCATGAAAACATCCTGGAAATGTTGGCAATGGAGCGTCTGCCCTATATATTCTGGACTCCCTCTCCTACCCAAAAGGGACGTCATTTTTTCCCACTGCATCACACATCCTGCTGTGGGAATTCTGGTCATTGGGTCTTGGTTCTATATGGAAGCTCCTGGAGGAGGCCGTGTTCTTGGGATGAATGGTTAGGAAGGAAAGATCAGTTTACAAGGTGGTGTCATAGGAAGAGGCATGTTACTTGTCACATGTTACATGAGTGTCTATGTCTCCTGCCCTTTTCTGGCCCCTGGAATTGGCAGTTCCTATTGGTCTTTAGGGTGTTTCTGTGGTGACGGATGCACGGGGCTACCCTAACCCTGCTCGGGGACAGCAGAACATCCGACTCGGCACCCAGGGGAACTCCAGGGATTCATCTTTGTCATCTCTGTGCCTCCTTATTCCACCTGGTGTCCTGTAAGAAGAGCCACCCCCCTGCCCCAGGCCCCTGGGTTATCCTCTTCCTTGTTTCTACCCAACCAACAGCTAAGACTCCATGGAGTGGAGTCTTCAAGGCTCTTTGTTGTCATGGCAGCAGAGCCGAGCACAAGGCAAAGGAACAGCCTTGTATGAAGTACACCCATTCTGTGACAGAAGCATCACATACACGACCAAATTTCCACCTTCCAAAGGAGGAAACCAAGCAAACCAACAGCTTGCCTAAGGCCACACAGCAAGTGAATGGCAGAGTTTGAGAGAGAATAAAGCCACCTTTGAGGTCCTTCAATGTGCCCAATTCATTCCTGACTCAGGGCCTTTGCACTTGCTGTTCCAATTGGCCAGCTCTATCCTGTCATTCAGGTCTTAGCTGAGCTGAAATGTCACCTGCTAGGAGAAGCCATCCTGACTGCCCCAGAAAGAGTGGTACTTCCTGGGGCACCTGGGTGGCTCAGTCAGTTAAGCATATGCCTCCGCTCAGGTCATGATCCCAGGATCCTGGGATCGAGTCCTGCTCAGTTGGGAGTTTGCTTCTCCCTCTACACCCTCTGCTCATGCTTTCTCTCTTGCAGTTTCTCTCTCAAATAAATAAAATCTTCAAAAAAAAAAAATTGGTACTTCCCACCTCTTCTCCGTGTTTTGCTCGTGTAGAACCCTTGTGTCTCCCCAACGTTATGTATTGTGATCATCTGTTTCCCCGCTAAGATTTAAGTTTTATGTAGAGGCTGAAAGATTTGTCTTTCTTCTCATGTCCCAAGTATCTGGCCCAGAAGAGTAACAGCGGTTAACACATTACTTAACACTTTCCACGTGACAGGCACAGACCCAAACATATGTATTAATTCCCCTAATCCTCTGAGGAAGGTACTATCGTGATGCCTGTTTCATAGATTAGGAAACGGAGGAACAGAGAGGGTACGCGGCTTGCCAACCTCACACAGCCAAGCGGAAGAGCCAGGGCTCAAGTCTTGAGTCTGCCTGGCGCACAGGAGGTGCTTGAGGAACGAATGGATGCCTGAGTGAGCTCAGAGCCGGTCCCTTCCTCCCCGCCTCCGTGAGGCCTCTGACACAGCCTCCTGCCTGGTCCCCTCACCTTCTTACCTCCGTTGGAGAGCTGAGGGGATACCGCTGGCCTGGTGGCTGCTGCCCTGGCAGGGGGGGTCCAGGGGCTGGGACCAGCCCCGGGCACCTTCCCGGGAGCAGGGGCTTCCCAGGGGCTGCCCGGCCGGGCCTCACAAGCTGCCCGCTTCACTTCCTCGGCCACGGCCATGTTTCGCCGCGGGGGGGCCAGCGTGATAAAGACAGACGAGGCGACCCTCTTCTCTGGCTTCGAGGCCATTGTCTTGGTTCCTGGTCGGGCTGGGGACAGAGTGTGGCTCAGGCTGGGGCAGGGCTTCAGGCCCAGGACTGTGTTCCACCTAGACAGACAGACAGACATCCCCAGGCCCGGAGCCTCCCTTCTCCTAATAGACAGGAGCGCCCACTCCCCTGTGGCCGGCCCGGGCCCCAGCGGAGACAAAGAAGGGGCTGGGGATGTCCTGCGGTGGAGGGCAGGTGTCCACCAGGTGACTCCGGCCACAGGGGGGGGACCCAGCAGTCCTGACTGTCCCTCCCCCCAACCTGAGCACCGGGGGAAGCAAAGGGCAGCCCTGCCCTGCTCACCTCACAAATGATTAATTTTCCTCATCTGAGAAGTGTGAGGAGGGAGCAGCTCCTCCAGTACCCCCCACCCCCTGCCACCGGGCCACACCCCAGTTACCTCCCTCACCTGAGATCCAATTCTCCCCGGAGGGTCAAAGTCCCGTCAAAGTCCCCGAGGGTCCAGGCCAGCTCTGCTGTGAGAGGGAAACAGTGCAGACCGTCAGAGCATTAGGGTTGGGCTCCGGGAGGCCGAGAGGACAGTTCGTTCCAAGCTATGGTGGGTCAAAATCTACTGTGCACCCACCGTCCTAAGCACTTGCTGACCACTCACTTCCAAGTCCTCCGGGCCGCTGGGGGAGAGGTGCTAGGACTATCCCAGCAGACGTGGAAACCAAGGCTCAGAGAGGTGAAGTTACCTTGTTCAGGGTCACACAGCAGCAGAGCCGGGATTTGAATCCAGGCCCACGCTCTTTCTTTTCTTTTTTTTCTTTTTTTTTTTAAAGATTTTTTTTTTTTAAGATTTTATTTATTTATTTGAGAGAGAGGCAGTGAGAGAGCATGAGCGAGGAGAAGGTCAGAGGGAGAAGCAGACTCCCTGTGGAGCTGGGAGCCTGATACGGGACTCGATCCCGGGTCTCCGGGATCATGACCTGAGCCGAAGGCAGTCGTCCAACCAACTGAGCCACCCAGGCGTCCCTTTTTTAAAGATTTTATTTATTTATTTGACAGACAGGGATCAGAAGTAGGCAGGGAGGCAGGCAGAAAGAAAGAAAGGGAAGTAGGCTCCCTGCTGAGCAGAGAACCCAATGTGGGGCTTGATCCCAGGACCCCAAGACCATGACCTGAGCCCCACTGAGCCACCCAGGTGCCCCTAAAAGTTTTTTTTTAAAAGATTTTACTTGGAAGGGATCTCTATGCCCAACATGAGGCTTGAACCCACGGCCCTGAGATCAAGAGTCGCCCACTCTTCCAATTGAGCCAACCTGGTGCCCTTCGATTTCTTTTTTGGCCACCCTGGACTGCTGCCCCTTTCCCAGCTTTTTCTCTTACCAGCCTTGGAGAGTTTCCACCCCTTGTTTTTCCTCCCCTGCCCCCACAGGGTGAATGTCCGTTTTTTTCTTAGAGGCCCAGCTTTTCCACGAAGCCTCCCATGATTCCTGACCCCCTCCCGGGAGCAGCGTCTGCTTCCTCGGGGTGATGACAGCCCATCACGGGACATGTCGGCGCCCTGTCACCAAATCTGCCCCTACCTCCCCAAGTGATTGCATGTGACTCTAGCTGTGCCTGTAATCTTTGTGACCCCAGTCCAACGTGGGCATCAGAGCATGGATCTGGAAGCCGGGCAGCATTCCTGATGTCAAGGAGCCTATTTTCCATCCCCCAGGTGGTAACCCCAAATAGCTGCCTCCAAGGCCAAGGCTGAGGTGGAGCCCCTTGGGTCTCAGGGGAAGGCAAGTTGACCACATTCAGTCAAAGGTCCTACCTGTGCTCCCAGGGCTGATGCCCAGTTTGAGCTGGGTCTCTAAGCGGGGTCTCTAAGCTGGGTCTCCCCTCTTTCTAACCGACTCTCCAGCTGAGCCACCTGGATGTGGCTCCAAAGGTGTGTGGAGAGAAGAATAAATAGGGATCCAGTGATTGAAACCCCAGACGTGGGGTCGGGTGCAGGCCCCTCGGTAGCTCGGTCATTAGCCCTCAGCTTGGGTCATGATCCCAGGGTCCTGATATCGAGTCCCGCATTGGGCTCCCTGCTCAGTGAGAAGCCTGCTTCTGCCTCTCCCACTCCCCCTGCTTGTGTTCCCTCTTTCGCTCTCTCTCTCTGTCAAAAAGTAAATAAAATCTTTAAAAAGTCTTTTTAAAAATCTTAAAAAAAAAGAAGTGGGGCTGGGTAGGTAGGGGCTGAGGGCCCTGAGGGACCCCAATGGCGATCTGGAGCCCAGGGAGCCACTCATAGGGCCCCCTCTGTATCTTACCGCCCACCACCACCTTGGACTCTCTTGGTGACTGAGGGAGTAACAGTAACAAACACAAAAAATGTGCCTTGGTTCCTCTTAAATCAGTTTGTATGTTGGGTTAAAACCTAGGGCTCAGTCTGATTAATAAAAGATGTGTTCTGCATAAGAAATCAACGTCAGGGGCGCCTGGGTGGCTCAGAGGGTTAAAGCCTCTGCC
Source organism: Mellivora capensis (assembly GCA_004024625.1). Classification (NCBI taxonomy): domain Eukaryota; kingdom Metazoa; phylum Chordata; class Mammalia; order Carnivora; family Mustelidae; genus Mellivora; species Mellivora capensis. Next base: position 29,524 of record PISX010006319.1, read on the forward strand.
TTCGGCTCAGGTCATGGTCCCGGGGTCCTGGGATCGAGCCCCGCATCGGGCTCTCTGCTTGGCAGGGAGCCTGCTTCCCTCCCCTCTCTCTCTGCCTGCCTCTCTGCCTACTTGTAATCTCTGTCAAATAAATAAATAAAATCTTAAAAAAAGAAAGAAAGAAATCAACGTCCAAAGAAAGCTTTAAAAGTTCTTTTCCAAGTCCTTTCCTTTTGTTTCTTGTTCAGTAAGGGAAGTTTGGGCGTATATACGCTTGCCCGTATCAGCTGCCCTAGTCATACATCATCCAAAACTGTATGGTTTCAAACTTTGGCTTTACACTTTGTTACCAGTTTGAGAGTCTGTTTTTGTCAGCAGCTTTCAGAGATTCACATCCAAGAAAGGACAGCAAGGGCACCGACTGACCAAGGGCCTGCTCTGCACCAGGCACAGTGGCTCGCGCTTTCTGAGCCTCTAAACACACCTTGTTTGCAACACAGCCCCTGACGTCCCCACTTTTCAGGTGGTTCCACGGATGCCCCGAGAGGTTAGGGACTTTTCCAGGTCATCTTAGCAGCCTTGGCAGACTCAGAATTCTAATTGAGCATCATCTGACCCGAGTCCTGGACGGGGAAGGGGCTGTCATTGGGCCTGAGATGACACACTTTTCCTCCCCTGGATGGTACGGGGGCCTCCAAATCCTCGGGGCTGTTCTCACCCCAGAAAAGCCCAATCCAGATAGATTTTCTTGTGGCCAGTGCATTCTGGGCTCATCCCCAGAGACTGCTGTGAATGCCCCTTCTACCACCCTCCGACCCTGCTCTGACCCCCACTCCACCCAAGCCCACCCCTCCGGGAAGTCAGATCTGTGGGTTTCTCGGAAAACATCCAAGGCAAATGTCCTAGCTCTGACGCCAGATGTTCACAGCTGGCCAGCTTCACGCACCCCCCCCATCCCTCCCTGTGGTTCCTTCAGGGACTTCAGGCCCCAGGGGAAGCCCCCACCCTCCCCCCTCCACCCCCAGCCCCTGGGGATTTTCAAAGCCTGTCACTCAGGCCCAGGGCTGCTAGGAGAGAGCCTCAGCCTCCTTTAGGTCCCACTGCCCCCAGGTCACCCCAGAGGGGGGTATGTGGGAGAAAGCTCCCTGTGGGGCTACTGGCCAGCTGCACCCAGAGGACCCTCCGCCCCCATCCTTCCTCCCACAGAGGGGGAATCCGAGATCCAGTTGGGTAAGCAGAGAAAGTGGGAACAAAGGGAAAGAAAGTCATTTCCTGTCAAGAGGAAGGAAGGAGGCTGAGATCCAGCCAGCCAGCCACCCAGCCCAGCTTTAGGCTGCAGCCCAGGGCAGGGGACAGGCTGGCTGAGCTGGCTGTCCTCCCGGTAGTTCCCCCCCTTTCCCTTCCTTCCTACTCCTTCTAACCCCCTCCAAAAACTTCTGGAACCACCTGTAAGCTTTGTTCTCTAATACTTGGACAAAGCAATTTATGCTTGGTTCAGAATGACACTTTGCTGGAGGTGGGAGGGAGACCATGCCCACACCCAGCAGAGGGCTCTGCAGTCTTGGGTAGGGGTTCCCTTTCCCTCTCCCCCACCTCAAGGAAGCCAAGGAAACACAGGGAGCTGCAGTCACACCCAGCCCCACCTCTTTCCTGCTGGGTGACCCACAGCACGTTACTGGCCCTCTCTGGGCCTCAGTTTTTTCCTAAAGTGAGAATTAAAAAGTCTGTCCTGAGAGGTGGTTGGCTCAGAGAATCCAAGGAGAGAGAGCGCTCCAAATCTTGGTACTAGGTAGGTCCAAAGTCAAGGCCAGCTGGTTACCCAGCCCCTGATGGGGAGGAGGCCCCAGGGGCCAAGCTGGCTTGGGGGGGGGGGGGGACGCCTGGAGGACTCGACTTGGCTTCCGACATTAAGAGCAGGAATCTGGGAGCTGCCCGGGCTCTTCCCGGGGTCCCCAGAGCAGGGCTGGGTAGGATCTCCGCCAAGATGCCCCACCGCACACCCCTTCCCAGCCCCCGACCGGGATTTAAGGCCCAGAGAGGGGCGGCCCTGGGGCCCCTCCTTGCCCTCGCCTGACCCGGGCTAGGTGAAGGGGCCTGGAGCTCCCTGGAGCTCCGGAAACCCGGCACCCTCCTGCAAGCAGCCCAGCCGGGCGGCTGGCCGGGTCACTGTGGGGCGCCGCCGGGGACTTTAATTCGATCCATGTGCGGGACGCTGTCCTCTTTGTGCGGGAGCTTCCGCCCTGCCCACCTCTTCCCCCGGCGCCCCGCTCCGGGGCAAGGACACTAGTCCTTCCCCCGTTCCGGGGACAGAGACCGGGGGCCGGGATCCAAGGCGGCACCCCCGCCCTCCCGCGGACCCCCTGCAGGAGCGCTGGAATTGGGGTCCCGGCGGGGGGGCGGGGAGGGGCTCCGGCCCGGGGCCGCCCGCGCTGTCACCTGTGTGTGGCCGGGGCTAGGACGGAAGGACGGCCGTCCGCTCGTCCCGCGCCCCCCGCCCCACGGCCCGCTTACCTGCGTCGCCCGCGCCCCCAGCGGCTCCGGTCGGACGCCCGAGCGAGCTGAGCCCGGAGCGGCGCGGCGCCTCCCGCCCCCTCCGCCCTCCCCGCCCCCTCGGCTCCCTCCGCCCCGCCGCCCCGGCCGCCTTACCATAAAAGGTGAAGCTTAGGGGGAGGGGGCCCGGGATTCCCGCGGGCGGAAGCGGCCCCTACCTGCCCCCCCCCACCTGCCCGGCCGCACCCCGCGCCGCCCCCGCCGCCCGCCCTTTGTTCCCTGGACCACTCCTCTCGTCCCCTGGGCCCGGGCCTGGGGTGGGAGGCCTCCCCGGCTGCCCACCCCTGGGGGCCTTTGTGCGCCCTGCGCGGTCCTTCCCCTCCTCCTTCCCTAGGTCTCCTGGGTTGGTGGCCCCACCTGCGTCAGCGGGTGGGGGTGGGGGGTCCGCAGGGGGGAGGGTACTTACACCTGAGTCAGGCCTGAGATCTCCCAGGGTCCTAGGTGTCAGGTGGACCCGGGTTCCAGGGGCCATTCACTAACAAATCCCTGACCCCGGGTAGGCACTCCGCCTCCTGGAGTCTCAGGTTCTTACCTGTAAAATGGGGTAAAGGCTGCTTACCGCTGGGGCTCAGCCCGAGATAAAAGACGGCATTGACAGAGAGAAGCGCACTGGTGGTCAGTGGGCTTTTTTAGGGGGTGACCCTGCCTAGAGGTCTCAGATGCCCAGCGGAGCAGGTCCTCTCAGCTTGCTGTCCTGACCTGCTGTCACTGCCTGGATGGACCCTTAAGGCCTCTGCAGTGGGTCCCAGTCCCCACCCCAGAGAAGGGGGGTGAGGGGGGGCATGGGCTCCCAGGCAGCCTGGTAGACAGGGCCCAGCAGGCAGTCTGGGTCACCTGCTTTGCCAACCCTGGTTCCAGTCTCCTGCTCCCTCCCACCTCCTGTACTCCCCGACCCAAGCCAGAGGAGAAGGGGGAGGAGAAAGCAGAGCCTGGGCCCTGGGACAGGAGATGGAGCGGGGATGGGCCGCCTGGGTCCCTGGAGGCCTGGGGAACATTGCTGGGAAAAGGAATCTGGGTCTGATTCAGAGGCAGATTGTTCTTTTGATTAAAGCCTCTGCTGAGGCCAGAGGAGTGCGGGACCCAGCGCCATCTGGGGGCAGGCCTGGCAGGGTCGAGCTCTCCCCCAGGGCCAAAGCTGCAGTCACCCTGGCCCTGACGGCTCTGGGGCTGCTGCTCATGGAGGTCGTGAGGGGGGCACCTGGGTACCCCGTCTCCTTCCCCCACCCCTCCTCATCCCAGCCTCTCTCAATCCCTTGCCCACTTTCGAGCCTTTCGGCCACTCCATAAGAGCGACAACAGTAGCCCCAGGTAGAGGCTTCCCAGGTGGCAGGCGCCTGACCTATAGACCTCTCCATGGAATCTCTGGGACAGTCCTGTGCGGCAGGACTGGTCATTCCTGCTTCACAGTTGAGGAAACTGAGGCCCGGAGAGGCGCAAGGCCACACATGAGGGCCAAGCCAGCCAGTGTCAAGACAAGTCAGCCAGACCAGCCAACCAGTGTCCCCAGGTTCACACACAGCTCTGCTGCTCCCGGGAACCCTCCACCTGCCCCCCACCCCACCCCATGTGGAAGCCGAGGCCTGTAGAGCGCTGTGAGGCCCAGGAGACTCAGACCCCAGGCTGGCGGAGCCTTGATCAGGCTCCCTCCCCAGCCTGCACCACTGCTTGGAGCACACTGCCCCAGGACTTCCCCAGGAGGAAGGAGGGGGCTGCTGGCTTCCACCTTAAGGAGGAAGGTGCTATCCAGGGGTTTGCAAATACTCTGAGCCCTAGGACCCCCTTTTCAAGTGCTTCGTGACCCAGAAGCTTATTTAAAACAGATCAAAATGGGGCTGCCCTCCCTTGTCGTCATGATATCCCCTGAGCCACTCACCTCACTGCCCAGTAGATGGAACAGTGAGGCTCCAAAAGTTGATCTGAGGCCTCATCCAAAGTCACACTGACTCCCTCTAGGGCCCAGGCCTCCAGGCATCTGCTGGGAGCTAAGCCTGGCTGGGAAGGGCTATGTGAGGGGTCCAGTGGTCACCACTCACCTGCTGTCCAGCGCCCCTGGCCGCCTGTTCCACCTCTGTTGCAGTGCCTGGGTGGAACAGTGTTCTGGCGAAGGCGGTCCCACACCCCACACCCACCCAGAGCGCGGAGGGGTGTCAGGGTCACCTTGGCGGGTGCCAAGCTTCCTGTAAGGGAAACCCAGGAAGTGTGCTGGATGGGAACACATGCCCTTTGTCTGCCGGCTCAGAGAGCCCCTGCTTCCTCCTCCTGTCCTTCCAGCCTTGGACCAGCTCTCCTCCAAGCAGCTGAGAGCAAGGCGGCTCAATCTTTTATTAGGGCTGTGGCCGCCGAGACCCGGGGTGGCAGGGAAGGGGTTGAAGAGAGGTTCGGGGGATAGAACCAGGGCAGTGTGGATGTTTGCTGCTGCCCAGTCTGAGGGGAACATGCCCCTGCTGCCCACAGAAGGCTTTGATCCAGCAAACTTTGGTTGGGCACCTCTGTGCTAAAACAAGTCAAGAGCCCAAGGAGATCAGGTCAGACACAATCCATCCTTGTCCCCATGGAACTTACAGAAAGGTGGGGGACATCAACATTAACACAAACTAATAATGACCATGATATCACCGTGACCATGATGTAATGGTGATGTGTGCTATGAACGAATGAATCAGGGGCCAACAGAATGAGAGGTGCGGGGAGAGTAGGACAGGCCTCTCCGTGGGGCGGGCGTCACTTAAGCTGGGAGAGGAGGGGCAGGGGAGGACATTCTGGGGCCGGGGACCCAGTAAGGAATACATGGGCTTTAAGATTTCAGGTTAACTCCCAGCATTCTGGTCCTGGCTCTGACCTTGGGCAAGCTCTTTCCCTCTCTGAGGCTCTGTTCCCTTACCTATAACATGAGGGAGGGGCACCTGGCTGGCTCAGTGCCGGGAGCAGGCAGCTCTTGGTCTTGAGGTCATGGGTTCGAGTCCCACATTGGGTGCAGAGACTACTTAAAAGTAAATTCTTTCAAAAAACAAAAACAAAAATAGGGGAGCTGGATCAGATACCCTCCCTAGGAGACATGAATGCTTCCTTTTGCAGAATTGTTAGGGATGGAGGCGCTGAAAGGACCCCCAGGGCCTGACCCCTGGTCCATGCCCACCAATGGTAGTGCTTGCTCTTTTTTTCTTAATAATTTATTTTTTTTAATATTTTATTTATTTATTTGACAGACAGAGATCACAGGTAGGCAGAGAGGCAGGCAGAGAGAGAGGAAGGGAAGCAGACTCCCTGCTGAGCAGAGAGCCCGATGCGGGGCTCGATCCCAGGAGCCCGATGCGGGGCTCGATCCCAGGACCCTGGGATCATGACCTGAGCCGAAGGCAGAGGCTTAACCCACTGAGCCACCCAGGCACCCCAGTGCTTGCTCTTTTCACATACCCCCCGCCTCTGTTCACACAGTTTCCCGGAGAACAGGGACAGGGACAAGTTTCCCGGAGCCACACAGCCCCCACTGGCCCCGAGACCTTGAGGAAGGGAAGCATCTGCCTGTTCAGTGGCCCTTCCCCTTGACCCGTTCCGCGGGGGCCAGATCGGAGCCTCAGCCTTTGGTGCGGGTGGGGCCCAGATATACAGCCGCATGAAGTTGTACATCCGGGGTGGGGCGGGACGTCCACTTCTTAGCAAACAGCCTCAGAAGCTTCCCTGGGCCTCGCCGTCCTGCCCCTGCTCCTTCCTCCATCCTGTGCTCTGCCTGCCGGGAGTCAGATCAGCTCAACACTTATTCCCTGAGCACCTACTGTGTGTCGGGCCAGGCAGGAGGGGGAGCAGTTCTGAGAAGCGGGAGCTCCCCGACACAGCGGCGGGGCCAGTGGCCAGTCAAGAGCAGATAGGAGTCAAATCAGGATCTCTGAGTGAGTCTGGCTCTGCCACTGGTCAGTCGCTTACTTTGGGCAAATCAGTTTCCTCTTGGGGCAGCTGGGCTTCACTGTGAGGATTTGATGGATGAATGTGGCTAAATATGCCTGGTGTTTGGCAGGTGTTCGAAGAGGAGTTCCTTTCCTCTCCCCAGCAGGTAGAGGACAGAGGTCTGGGGAGATTCCTCGAGATGAATGACGGGCGGAAGGTAAGGCAGAGACTTGGTTCCACTGGAGAATCCAAGGGACGTCATGGCCCCTGTCAGCCAGCATCACTTCCCCAGATTCTGGTCACAGTATCTAATTTCTGTTTGAGGAACCCCACCCCGACTCTTTGTGCCTGGCTGGAACTATTTAAAAAGAGGCAGCATTTTTCCAGGCTGCCAGAATGCAGCTTGGCACCATTTTCTATGAGCACTCGGACCAACACGGAGGGCAGGGGACAGCTGATCTCATCTCTTAGGCTGCTGGATTCAGCCATACCTGAAGTCTTCCCTCTGGATGTCTGGAGCCCATGAATTCCCCTTTTTCTTGCCTTGTCTTCAACAGGTTAAAATTGTGTTTCTGTTGCTTAAAGCAAAGTCATGGTGAAGACTGGTGAGGCCCCATGGTCTGGATCATCTCCACCTCCTCCTCCTGGTAAACTGCATCCCTGTCACCACTTTGGAGGAGCCTGTCCTGATTCCTCCAGGCAGGCTTAGGAGTCATGTCCATCCCCTGGATATAGCCCAAGGCTGCTGGGATGCGCCCCCATGCTTTCCCCCATGACACTAGGAGCAGGGCTGTGTCTCATTACTTTCTGGGTCCCCAGCACCCAGCACGATGCTTGGCACGTAGTAGGGACCTAGTAATTCCTATGAAACATATGAGTTGGAATTGGAGGTCTTAAGTAGCTTCATAGGCAAATCACATAGAAGTAGTGATGGGGGACGCCTGGGTGGCTCAGTTGGTTGGACGACTGCCTTCGGCTCAGGTCATGATCCCGGAGACCCGGGATCGAGTCCGCATCGGGCTCCCAGCTCCATGGGAGTCTGCTTCTCCCTCTGACCTTCTCCTCACTCATGCTCTCTCACTGCCTCTCTCTCAAATAAATAAATAAAATTAAAAAAAAAAAAAAGAAGAAGAAGTAGTGATGGGTAGTGAGCTGTCAAGGGCTTGGGCTTTGGAATCAGACCTCCCTGAATTTGGATCTTGGCTCTCCCACTTATTAGCTCTGTGACCTTGAGCAAGTCATGTGATCTCTCCGTACCTAGGGTTTTCTCCTGAGGAGACAGAGAAAACAGTCAACTCCTCCCAGGTTGCTCTGAAGGTTGGGGGGCAGGTAATGCAAGAAAAATCCATAGAACGGAGTTGTCATTCCTCAGTAGAGAAGAGTTGACATATTCACAGCTCCTTGCAAGTGAAATGCAAATGTGCTCCTCTTTCTATACCTGGGGAGCAGTCTAGTGGACAGGATGAGGGGGCTCATTATTCCCTTCCTCCCCTGAGATGGGTTCCTGCTTCAGCTGCCTGAATCAGCACTTCCTTCCCCATCACCTGACTCAGGGGCAGGGCTGAGACTGAGTTATCATTCCTTGGTGGGTCGGCAGGAGGCGAATGGAGCCCATAGTCAGCCTCTGGGCTATGTGCCCTACCTTCACCGTCTGCTCAGGACACTCAACAAATGGGGAAACTGAGCACAGATGATAACTTGCTCAAGGTCACAAGGTTAGTAAATGAGCTTCATTCCAAGTGTGTAGGGAAATGTTTAAAAACCAAGGGGGAGGGACGCTTGGGTGGCTCAGTGGGTTAAGTTTCCGCCTTGGGCTCAGGTCATGATCTCAGGGTCCTGGGATCGAGCCCCGCATCAGGCTCTCTGCTCAGCGGGGAGCCTGCTTCCCCTCTCTCTCTGCTTGCCTCTCTGCCTACCTGTGATCTCTGTCAAATAAATAAATAAAATCTTAAAAAAAAAAAACAACAACAAGGGGGAGCAGACTGGGCCATATTATAACCACATAAATTCCCCTCCTCTCAGGCCCCAAGCCTGCGTCCACTTGGGCCACACAGCCTCCCAGACCTGGTTGTGACAACATTGTCTGGGTCTTAATCCCTTCCTGGTTCGGGGCCGGAGCTGACACCGTCTGGGCTGGTTTGTTCCCACGGTTTGCCATCGCTTAGCAAATCAGCACCGGCTCCAGGGCGAGGGGTGGGTCATGGAGGGCTCCCAGCCTTGAAGGTCAGAGCTCCTTCTCAGACAGAGCGGGGGAAATCCTGGTGTCAGTCAGGTCCCTGAGGTCCCTGGGACTGCCCCAAGCCCTCGGCCTCTTGCCAAGGCTGAGACCCTGGCTAAACACCTCACCAACTCCGTCCCCCTGCTTGAGCCCCCATCCCCACTGGAAGCCCCCATCCTTGGCTTCGTCTGTCTCAGCACCGCAGTCCCTGAGACCCCTCTTTACCCCCAGTTGGCCTCCCTACTTCTCTCTTAGCCAAGGTGGGTTTACAGTGACTGCGTGGCCTCTTACTCGTAGGGGCCCCTGTGAGGATTGCTGGGAGTTAGAGTGTTCTGGGAGGGGAGGCAGCCAGATCACACTCAGGAAGCATTTTCCATTAAATGCTCCTGGCACACTGCCCAGGGAGATGTCAGAAGAAGGAACCCAGTCTGCAGGCCTCCAGCAATTTGTTATGCTCTTCTTTATCATTCTATCACTAATACCGATTTTTTATTCTTTTTCCTAAAGGGGACCTTTAAAGTTGGACTGGCCCTGCTCTCACTCCTTCACAACACATCTCCACTCTGATGGCCAGACCACCTGGCTAGAGAAAGCATGTGATCTTCCCAGGGCCCCCCACACAGCCCCTCTGGGGCACCTGCTGCTTTCGGGGGGAACACGCCAAGCCCTCCTGTGACCCTGGGTGATCCGGCCATGGCCAGCCTCCGTGACAGTGTCTCCCACTGCTGTGACCCTTGCCCCTCTGCTCAGCCACACGGACCTTTCTGGAGCCCCTCAGATCCCTTCACGCCCAGGCTTCCCCACCACTGCCTTGGTCTGGGAACTCCTCCCGAAAGCTGAGGATTCAGGGTCAACAGCTCCTTGTCAGTGAGGCCCCTGGAGCCCCAGACCTCATCACATGTCATGACGCCTGGCCAACCCACCAACGCCGACAGTGCCTGCGTGAGAGGGTCCGGTTCTCTCCCGGATGCCTCCTACCTCATTCACCAGGTTCTTCAGGCCGAAAGGCTAAGAGCCCTGGATTCATCTCACTCTCTCAAATTCACATCTAATTGACCAGGAAGTCCTATGAACTCTTCACCATACATCCATGTCCACGCATCCGATCCCATCCAGCCACTTCCGGCTGCCTCCATGGCTACCATCTTGGTCCAAGCCCTGGGTTATTCCCAGGGCTATTATCATCTCATGTGGGTAATTCCAAAAGCTCCTAGACTGGTTTTCTATTTCTGCACTATTCTACAAACAGCTAGGAGAGTAATCCTTTAAAAATGTAAGTCACGTTACATCACTCTCTTGTACAAACTCTCTGCTGGTTAACCATCACCACCCCCACCTTGGAGTGATATGGTCCCTGCCCACCTCCACGACCTCATTCCTGCCACTCCATCCTCTCTGATGCTCCAGCCACACTAAATTTCCTGTTGTTTCTACAATACTCTCAGCTTGTTGCCACCTCAGGGCCTTTGCCCATGCTGTTCTCTCAGCCAGGCACGCTCTTCCCTCAGCATCTTGCTTAGCTTACTCCCGCTGTCTATTCAGAGAAGCCCTCTGTGGAAGGCAGCTTTAAAGATGGCCCCCAAGGTTCCATATGTTCTGCCCTTCCTCTCCTCTCAAGGGTGGGCGGGACTCAGATACTTGCTTCTAATCCATAGAATATAACAAAAACAATGGGTGTTGCTTTTAACATTGGGCTACAAAAGGACTGTCACTTCTGTCCTGCTATCCTCTCTCTTTCTCTGTACCTCCATGGCTTGCTCTGAGGGAAGCCAGCTTCCATATTGTGAGCTGTCTAGGGGGAAGCCTATGTGGCAAAGAACAAAGGACAGATACCCCCACCAACAGCCAGAGAGGAATGGAGACTCTCGGTCCAGTAGCCCACAAGAAACTGAACCCAGCCAACAACCATGTGAGTGATCTTGGACTTAGATCCTACCCCAGTCAAGCCTTAAGATGACACCAGAGCCTTGGCCAACAACCTGACTTGGTCTGTGAGGAGAACCTGAGCCAGAGGACCCTTCCAGGTTGTGGGACCCAACCCACAGAAAAAGATGGTAGGGGCACCTGGGTAGCTCAGATGGTTAAACATCCGACTCTTTTTTTTTTTTTTAAGATTTTATTTATTTGGGGAGCCTGAGTGGCTCAGTGGGTTAAGCCTCTGCCTTCAGCTCAGGTCATGATCTCAGGATCCTGGAATTGAGTCCTGCATTAGGCTCTCTGCTCAGCAGGGAGCCTGCTTCCTCCTCTCTCTCTCTCTCTCTGCCAACTTGTGATCTCTATCAAATAAATAAATAAAATATTTTTTTAAAAAATTTTATTTATTTATTTGACACAGAGAGACACAGTGAGAGAGGGAACAGAAGCGGAAGGAGTGGGAGAGGGAGAGGAGAAGCTCCCTGCTCACCTGGGGCTCTATCCTAGGACCCATGACTTGAGCTGAAGGCAGCTGCTTAACGACTGAGCCACCCAGGTGCCCCTAAACATCTGACTCTTGATTTCAGTTCAGGTCATGATCTCAGGGTCGCGAGATAGAGCACCGTGTTGGGCTGGGTATGGAGCCTGCTTGAGATTCTCTCTCTCCCTCTCCACACTCCTCTTGCCCCCCACCCTGGTCAAGCACACGCTCTCTCTCGAAAAAAAAAAAAAGGGGGGGGAGACAATAAATATCTGTTGTTTTAAGCTGCTAAGTTTTGGGACTACTTGTTACGCAGCTGTGGCTAACACATACGCTCTCCTTAGCCTGCCTCCCCCCCCAAGCTCCTGCCACTCTATCGCCTCACCCAGCTTTGTTTCTTGGTAGCATGGCTGTTACTTCTGCATCTTTTCTAGCCCAGAGCTTGGCCCCATGCAGATGTGCAGGAATTACTTGTGAATGAGCAAATACGGGAAGGCACATAGGAGGCCCAAAGGGATGATGCCATAGCTCAGAAGAGCCAGAAGTAGGGGGCTCAGGAGGGAGGAGTCTGGCTCACCCCAATCCCAGCTGGAGGTTACCATTCTCTCTTAGTAGACACTGGGGAGCCTGGTCTCCCACCTCCTCAGAAGGCCGCTGGTCTGGGCCCAGGATTCGGGAGCTCACGGTCTCTGGAGGAGAATGAGTCCCAGCTGCATACTCCACTCCAGACCAGACCTTCTGTATTTCCTCTGCTCTCTGGACTTCAGGCCTGTTTTTCTTTGCTTGGTATGGAGATTTCCTAAATGCCTCACTTAGAGTGATCTAATTTTTATACCCTTGTCAGACTTTTCACAAAAATAATTTAATAGATAAGAAAAGAATCCTATTCTAACCCACGTGGCTCAGTTTTTGTTTGGAAATGGTTCCCCGTGTCCATAAAAAGGAAAGGACCGCCAAATCCAATCCCCTCCCAGCACTGTCCCCACAGGGTCTCAGGCTGTGTTGGGGGCCAGGAGGCCAGGGAACCTTCCAGCAAAAACACTGGGCCTGAGTCGGAACCCGGTGCCCAGTCTGGGTCTGGCAAGGGCTGGCTGTGGGCCCAGCTAACTGAGCCATTTCCTCCCAGACTGGGGCAAGTTTCCTGCCCAGAGGGAACTGAACACACTCCCAGGCAGAGGGGGGCTCCCCTGGATTGGGGGAGGGGGCAACCACAGGCATTTCCCCCCCACCTCAGCTACTCTGGAGCTGAGAGGCCTTCCTGGGGGTAGAGTGGGGAGAGCAAGGGATCAGAGATTGGGTTTGAGGTGGCCATTTCTGGAGGAAGGAGCTGAAACCACCCTGTCCAGTTTTGGGGCCAGCCTGCCGCTGTGTCCCAGGTGTGCCCCAGGTGAGCAGAGAATCCTATACCAGATGCTGTCTGTCTGTCTGGACACAGTAACCTCTGGGTGACCGTGGTGCCCTCTGCTGAGATGTGAGGCTCGCCAGAACCTGGAATCCTCCAAGAACCTTCTCGCCTCACGTCCTCCCTGGTGTGTTCTCTGTCGCTCCTGGACCACCTGACCCCTGTAGTCCCCTGGACGCCCCCTAGCTAGGAGTCTTCTTTGCCCTGTGGGGCCCCTCTTCAGAAAGGACCCTCAATCCCTGTAGCCTCAGGATACTCTGCTCACAAGGTGACTGGAACCACATTCCAGAACCTTCCAGGAATGGATCTGCCATATTTTTTATGTGCACCTCTGTTGGTTTCCCTGGCCCCGGTTCTTCAACGAGAAGAGGGTAGCAGGAAGCATGCAAAGAGCTTGCGCTTTGTGGGGCAGACCACCTGGGCTCCAATCCTGGCTTCACCACTAACTAGCTCTGTGACCTTGAGGAAGTTACATAACCTCTCTTGTTTCTGAATCTGTTAAAAAGGGATAACAGTAATTGTCTCTTGGGGCTGATGTCAGAACGAAATGAGATTGCAAAAGTGCTTGGCATGGGGTAAGCACCCTACACATGGCCATTTTTCTTCTGATTGGCTCAGAGAGTGGCAGCGACCCACCCAAGGGCACACAGCAAGTAAGCAGAGGAGCTGGTACCCAACCTTTTCCCAGGTACTCTGTGGTCTCCTGGGCTGGACCCCGCAGGAGAGACAGGGCTGAACGAGGCTGAGATGGCAAGGACCCTCATGGTCTTGGCCAGCCTAGGGTGAGACGGGACATGGACACTGTCCACCACGACTGCTGGTGGGTGCTAGACCATGAGTCCTTGCCACTGAGTCCCCGTCGCTTCCTCAGACACGTCAGTATGGAACTCCTGAACCCCAGGGAACCCAGCCCGCATGTATCCCTGGAACCTGCCCCAGCCAGAAGGGCTGTGTGGCCTCAGAAAAGCCTCTTTCCCTCTCTGTATGTTCATGATTCTAAGCACAGGTTGAGAAAAATCATCTTTATTATTGTTCATGGAAGAGGTGAGGGAGACCAGTAAAGGGGGCCATTCTGAGGACGCAATTCTCCCTCATTCCCCAAACCCCCTGGGGAAGGAGGGTCTGAGGGGGTTGTACCCATTGTCCATCCTGAGAAAAATGGGGCTTCACCCACTGGCCTCTGGTGCCCCACTTCAGAGGGCCCTAGCCCCACCAGGAGCCCCCAGCGCCCAGCTCGAGCTCCGGGTGGGGGGGTAGCCCTGTCCCTCTGCCTGGGGGCAGTGCCCTGGGGTCAAGGCCTCTAGAAGAGTCCGGGTGGGCCTAAGACAGACTCCGAGTCCTGCTAAGGTCGGTCAGGAGGGGGCTGGGCCCCGAGGCTGGGCGGCTGCTGAGGGCTGGACAGCTGCTGAGGGCTGGGGCTGGGACTCCCTTGCTGCAGATACCGAGGGCCTCTGGGATGGAAAATCCTGAGGGAAGGTGGGGAGGGAAAGATGGAAGACAGCACTCAGTCCCCCCATCCTCTGGTGGGGGACTTCAGGCCTCCGATTACCCAGGCTCTTCCTCCAACACGGGACCTCTGAGGGTTTAGGTTAACACCAGGAGGAAGAGGGGATTTCAGCTCCTTCTGCCCCACCCCAAGAAAAGTCATCCCAGCTCTTCTTAAACTTGGGGTGTGTTGAGGCTCCTTGGGCTGTCTGGGGCAGGGCTCAGGGTCTGGGGGGTGACACTCGGGGTGGAGGGCCCATTTGTACCTGGCAAAGGTCCAGCAGAGTGCGGCTGCCCGCCAGGCACCAGAGCTCGCCCAGCAGGGACAGGACGACTCCCAGGAGGTCCAGCCAGCTGCCCACGGTCAGCAGCAGCACGAAGAGGCCGCCCATGCGCACCAGCAAGGTCTGGACGTGACTCTGCAGGCCGGGGTGCTGCTGCTGCTCCTCTATGGGGGTGGGGGGAAAGGGGTGCTTGTCACTGCCTGGCACCATACCTGGAGCCCCAACCACAGGTCCAGCTGGAGCGGAGCCTGGACCTCCTAGCTCCCCACCCCAGCCCCAGAGACCCCATACCTCCCTCCCTCCTCCCCCACCCCCACTCTCTGAGCACCCGCATCCCAGGTTCGTGGCTCACCCCCTGTTCAAGCTCCCTGCTGTTTTGTGCTCTGCTTGCAGTGGGGGTGGGGGGAGGACACCAGCTCCAAGTGGAGGAGTCCTCCCGACTGCACCCCCACATCTGATGCCTCAGTAAACCCTGGGGACACTTTCTGCTACGTAGATCCCCACCTGAGCCCACCTCCACACTCTTGCTGCCCAGCCCAGTCCCAGCTCCTGGCTTCTGTTCTTGACCTTGTAGGTCAAGTGTCTACTCCATGTCTGCTCAGCAGCTAGTGACCTTCTAAACGGATCAACAAAATGAAATCTTTCCTTTGCTTACGTTCTTCCCAGGACTTTCCATTGCATTTGGGGTAAGCTCCAAATTCCTTACCTTGCCTGTGAGGTCCTGCCTGATAGGATGCCCGCTCTCCAACGTCACCTCACCTCACCTCTGACCTGCTCCTGTTCCTATCCCGGAGGCTTCCAGGTCTCCTTTTTGTTCAGCAAGCACACCAAGCTCACTCCCACCTCAGGGCCTTTGAACCTGCTGCTCTCTGCCTGACTGCACTTCCCTGTCCTGCCCCTTTTACCCAATCTCTCCCTTGCAGCCAATGGTGTTTCCTATAGCCCACATCTGACCAGGTTGCTTTCCCCTTTCAGTAGGGGAGAGTGAAGGAGGAGAAACCTGTAGTGGTTTCTCAGCAGATGGCCAGCCTGGCTGATGAGGGCTCCCCATCAGGCCCCCATGCAGCTGGCCAGCCTCATCCTCTCCGCATTCCCTTGGGGTGACAGCCACACTCAAGTTTTTTCAAATGTTTGATGGTGCCATGCCTTCTCTCTCCTCTGGGCTTTGGCATGTGTGGTTCCCCCCTCCTAGGACCTTCTTCCCGCCGCCTCACACCTTTCCTGCGGGGCTCCTACCTGTTCAAGCTCAATCTCCTCAGAGCTCCCACAGCATGACACGCCCTTCCCCGAGCTGTTCCCTGTGGCTTCTGTTGCTAGACAGGTGCTCTGGGATGGCAGGGGTGGGCTCTAACCATGGGTGGCCTCCCCGGGTCCCAGCGTGGTGCTGCACCCAGGTCAGACCACGGGATGTGAGTGCCGAGTGGCCCAGCTGCCCCCCAGGGCCCCAGCGGCAGCCCCTACCCTGCATGTAGATGACCAGCAGGGCGTAGCAGATGGCGAGCGGCGTCCAGAAGCGCACGGCATCCGAGGTGGTCGGGAAGTCCCGGTTGATGAGGGCCACAGCCGCCAGGTCACCCACAGCAAAGGCCACAGCCAGGGCTCGGGCCAGCAGCCTGGGGAGGCCGTGAGCGCCGGCCAACAGGCCCAGGCAGACCCCGCAGTAGTGCTGGCTGCTGTGCAGCTCGTAGAGCTGGCAAGCGTGGCGGCAGAGGCGCCTGGCACCCGTGCCCAGCAGGGCGGCCAGCCAGAGACCCAGCAGCAAGTTCAAGGTGCAGTGAGGGGCACCCTCCTGCAGGAAGCTCAGGCCGCAGGTCAGCCCACAGCCCAGGGAGTACTGGCTTACGAGGTACAGCTGCAGCCTCTCCCTCTCGGAGCCCTGCGTGGGGCGGGAGCAGAAGAGGGGCGAAGTGGGGAGGGCTGGGGGGGCTCAGGCCTCTGGCTGCTTCTCACCAGGCACACAGACCACTCTGTAGGAGGCTGGAGCCAGAAGGAACCCTGGGAATCGTTCCCCAAGAAGGAATATTGCCTTCAAGTCGAGCGCTCCTGGGACCATTTCTTTCTGTTTGATTTCCCTCAGGAATGTTACTTGGGACCCGCGTGCTTACTAAAGGTCGGTGGCTCGGAGCCTTGAAGACCTGGGTTCAAAGCCTGACTCTACCTCTTGCTGGCTGACCTGGGACAAGTCGCTCACCCTCTCTGAGCCTTAGTCTCCCCACCTGTGAGAGGCAGGTCACAGCAGAGCTTTGCCCCCTAGGACTGTGAGGACGCGTGAGATGACGCACCCAAAGTAGCGGGCGGACGCCTGCCTGGCACGTGGAGGGTGCCACAGCCGGGAGCTGCCACCGCCGGGAGCTGCCACCGCTCTCTTCCTGGACTGGGGCTGCGGCCACTCGGGCCGCTGCAAGAGCGGGTGAGCAGGGGTCTGTGCTCCCAATCCCAGGAGGCAATCTGTACTCTCCAGTCTCAGTCTTACAGAACAGGGGTGGTGAGGAGACAGGGTGCTCCCTCTGGGCCCTGCTTCCTGTGTTCTCTGGTGAAAACCAAGGCCCAGGGCAGGGGAGTGACTCACCACCTCCGGAAGTCTTACCTGGCCCAGGGAGAGCAGTGTGGACAGAGCTCGGAGGGAGAACTCAAGCACCACCAGGGCAGCCACCCGGGCCCCCAGGACGGTCAGGATCAAGGCCAGCCCGGCCAGGTGCACGGTCTCCAGGGAGGCCCACTGGGCCTGCAGCCGCTGCTTCTGCAGCAGCCGCTCGGGGTTGCTGTGGGGCAGAGCGGGCGTGGACAGGGTCAGAACCACCAGGCTCGGCCCAGGCAGCGGCCCTGGGCCCCCAGAAACACTCTCTGGGGACGGGGTTCTCATCCCTCCAGTCCTCCCCACTGGAGGTCGGATTCAGCTGGGGGGTGGGCGGTCAGGGTTCCCGGAGGGGCCAGGAGTGGGCTGGATTGGCAGACACTCACTTTGCACAGTTCACAAAGAAGTAGACCTTCAGGAGGCTGTTCAGGACCGAGACGCCACTGGCCCCGATGAGGCCTGAGGGCAGGAGGGAGGGCAAGCTAGTTTGGCAGGGTGAGAGGTGGTGGGAGACCCACGTGGGGGGTCCGCCCTATGCGGCCCAAGGCGGGCCGAGGGGTGGGGCTGCACGGGAGGAGGAGGCGGCGCTCACCTTGAAGGACAGAGTCGAGGAGGCCTGAGCCCCACTGGAGGGAGGGGAGGCTTGGGAGCCAGGAGGGGAGGGTCGGCAGGGAGAACATGGCCGCTGGGATCAGCCCCAGCCCCAGCCTCCGGCCAGATCTGCACCAGAGAGATCAACGTCATGGGGCAAAGGTGTCAGTGGAGGGAGGGGTGGAGCAGGGAGGGGTCAGAACCCCGGGGGGAGGGGTGGGGGGCAGGTGGGGGAGGGGAGCGGTCAGAAGGGGGTGGTCAGAAGTCCGGGAAGAGTGGGGTCAGAATTGGGAAGGGGGAATAGGGGAGAAGAGGGCAAGGGAGGGGCAGGGAGGGGAGGGGAGGCAGGGACCTCACCCTTCAGGGCCCCAGGGTTGTGAGGCTTAGAGAGCCAACCGTTGCTCCGCTTCTGGGCAGCACGACGTGGGGGCCATCTCCAGCACTGGAGGTCCTGGCCTCCGTCCCCCTCAAGTTGGATGCCCACTTTTTCGCCTTCCTGAAGCCCCAGGGGTCATTGTTGCCCTGGCCCCCAGCCTTGCTTCTGGCCTCTGCCCCCTCAGCCCCAGTTCTGGAAGGGTCCGTCTATGTCCCCACAGCCCGAGGCTCAGCACCCCTCCGCCTGTGGTCTGGAAGGTGGTCTGTCCCCCACCCCAGCCTGAGGTCTGGAGGCAGGGCACCTATCCTCCCACAGCCTGAGGCTGAGATCAGGTGGGGGCCCTCCTCTCCCTCAGCCACTGTGCGTCCTTCCCTGACGGTCCTCTCCCTGGCCGCTAGGTGGCAGGCCTCCATCGGTAGGATGCCGTGGGGTGCGGCTGGCCTGCCCCAAGACTTTTGGTCCTCCTTCCCCAGAGGAGAGAGAGCCAAGGGTGGGGGCTCCGGGGTGGGGGAGACGGAGGCTGCCAGCAGAAGGGAGTCGTTGAAGTAAAGTAGAAAACTTTATTGGTTTGGAGTGTGCACTAGGGGTACCCCTGGGAAGAGCAGACGTGGGGTGTGGCGGGGTAGGCGGTTCAGGCTGCTTGACCTGGGCCAGTCCTGTCCCTTCCAGGGACTCGGTGTCCATTTCTGAAGCACAAAGGTCAGCGTGGGCCTGAGGAACATGCTCCTCGGGGGGAGTGTGGCTGCAGCTCAGGGAGAGGGCCCCAGATGAGGACACCTGGCTCTGTGACTCCCCTAAGCAAGTCACTTCCTTGTCCTGGGCCTCAGTCTCCTCACCTGAAGAATGGGCATCGCGAGAGCTCTCTTTCAGAACGGTCATGAGGATTTGTGCAAATGCCCACAGTGCTGGGCATCTAGGAGGCCCTCGTAAAAGTCTGAATTACGCCTCCCCCTCCCCCACATTTTTACATTGAAGTTTTAACCCCCAGTCGGTGACTGTACTTGGAGATGAGGTCTCTAAAGAGGTAATTATGTTAAAAGGAGGACATTAGGGTGGGAGCTAGTCCAGCATGACCAGTGTCCCTAGAAGAAGGGATTCAGACACAGACACAGAAGGTAGACGGTGTGAGGACCCTGGGCCGCCAGGGAGAGCAGCCTCAGAGAAACCGACCCTGCTGACACCTTGACCTTGGACTTCCAGCCCCCAGACCGCGGACAGCATCTGTTGTTTGAACCCCTGGTCTGAGGGGCTTTTTTATGGAAGCCTGAGGCCTCCCCATGTGTACAGTTACACGCAGGCCCTCCAGCCCCGGTGGTCCTGGCTCTTGCCAGGGTCACCAGTCTGGGCTGGGAAGAGCTAAGTTCCAGTCCTGGTTCTGTCCCTTCAAAGCTGTGTGGCTTTGGTCAAGGCATTCCACCTGGTGAGCCTCAGCTTCCCCTGCTAAGAGAGGATTTCACCGTCTCGCACTGTTTGAGGACCAAGCAAGCCGATGCGTGTGAGTGACCCCACTCGGGGTGATGGTCACGACCCAGAGCGGTTATTATAGTCACAGGTAAGGCTCTGGGATGTGGTGACCCAGGCAGAGGGAAGAGAACTTGCCAGAGAACAGAGCAGCTGGTCATCCAGAGCAAGCGGCTCCGGCCCCGAGCGGGCCGTGGGTCTGGGTTGACCAGAGCTGCCCACACTCTCCTCGGACGTGTGGCAGGGGCTGGGCCTGCGGCCTGCTCTGAGACGGCCATTCCCAGCCGGAGCGGAGCAGGCCGTCGCTCCCGGGTCCCGGGCTGTGTCAGGAGATGGGGACGAGGGATGCCGCCTAGGTGCCCTGGTGCTGGCTCCGCGCAGCCAGTTTCCGGAGCTCATCCCAGAAGAGCATGCTGAGGATGGTGTGGGGGCCCAGGCGCAGGTAGGCTGGGCCCAGACCCTTGTAGAAGGCCAGGGGGCCCTCCTGCCTCTGGATCTTCACCAGGCAGTCGACGAGGCCACCGTACAGCTGGCCCTGGGGACAGAGGCAGGGTGGAGGTCACTGTGGGGGTCCTGGGGCCCTGGCTGGCACAAGTGGGTGTGTGTCTGTGTGGAGGGGCCTCTGCGGTACATCAGCAGAGAGACTCCCCAAGCTGGCAACTTACAGAAAGGTGACCCCGTAGGCTGTGACATTTAAGAAGAGACCTCTTCCTCCAGGTAGCCACAGCCCATACCCGGGGCCCAAGATTTGGCTAGTGGCATTCGAAAGGATTTCGTCCCCATCTCAGCCTTTGGAGGGCACCTTTGTGTGGGACACAACCTGCACAACGGTACGTGGCGGGCCGTGGGGTTAGGCCTAGCTGGGTGACCTCAGGCACGTCACTAGCTCGCCCTAACCTTCCGTTTCCTCAGCAGGAAAATGAAGGTGGTTGTGAGGATAGAATAAAGTGCAGATGTGAATCTGCTTAGCCCGTGCCGGCGATGTGAGCACTCAGCAAACCGGCCAAGTCAATGTGTCTGCGTGTATGTCACACATCTGCGTGTCTCTGGCTGTGTGTGTGTGTGTGTGTGTGTGTGCGCGCGCACACACTGGGGCATGCTCTCCAGCTCCCCACATCCCCCCTACATCCTCCCCTGCTCACTCGACCAGTTCCGTCCACGGGCTGATTGTAGAGCCGTGTGCTGACCACGTCGAAGGGGGTCATGACCGCGGCCACAGCGACGCTGCTGATCATGCCTCCAGCCAAGGCCACCAGCCAGCTGTCTTCTGGGAGCCACTGTGGGGATGGGACAGGCTCTGCCCCCTGCAGCTGCTGCCATCCGCCCACCTCCATGGTGTCCACCCTACCCTCCCAGTACCCGCGGGCTGGAAGAGTTGGGGGAAAGGGAGCAGACCAGGCCCCTCCCGCCATTCCCCCACCCCAGCTCCTTCACGGCGTCAGGGCTCTGGCCCCCACCCCTGCTGGGCACAAGGGCAGAGCCCGGGTCCTCAGCTCTCTTCAGGGGCCCTGTCTGCCCCTCCCCCTGGGCTTCCCTAGGCGGGCGTCCAGCTGGAGATGTCGGGATGGGATGAGGGCCCACACAGGGAGAACGGAGGCACATGGCCCAATTCTGTCGTGTCTGAGGGTAGGCACGGGTGTCCCTGGCTCCTCACCTGTTGCTTCTGCACCCAGGCCTTGGCAGAGGCAAAGGTGGCCAGCTGGGCGGCTGAGCCAACCATGACCCTGGGCACGGCCCCACCCACGCCCCGCCATAGCCCTGCCAGGCCCTGCTGCCGCCAGATGGACTCCAAGGCACCCAAAACACTCTGTGGGGAGAAGGCACCGGGTCACTGGGCAGCCCCTGCCAGCCCACCCAGCCCAGGGGGCTCTGGGGAGTGACAGTCCCGACCTGGTGATGGTGCTGGTGCCCCACGGCCATTGCGGCCACCGTCTGGGCCTGCAGCTGCGTTTTGACCTGTGGGAGCGGATGTGACAGAGGGACTGGACGAGCAGCGGCGCGACCTCCAGACCTCCACGAGCCCACACCACCGCTTAGGGGGCATGGGGAACAGGGTTTGGTGGGGGAGGCTCTGAAGTCGGCCTGCGTCTACATCTCCTTGTGACCTGGGGCAAGTCACCTGACCTTCTCCCAGCCCACCCGCTCCCACTGTTCCGAGGACTAAGTGGGACGGTGACTACTCAGCTTTCTGGCCTAGTCCGTGGAGGCCCCGCTTATTCTGAACTTGCTGGGCCACATAGGAAGACAGGCGGCCACGCTGGGTCTGAGCCAGCAACCGCCCTGTCGCCCTCTACCCCCTTCTCTGGCTCACGCCCAGTGGAGCAGGGACCCCAGGAGAAGGAGCATGGGGCAAGGCTCTGGGGCTTTGCACCCAGGGACAGATTCCAACCCCTGGGCAGGGATGTTCCCGGGAGTGTCCCCACCCTGCCTGGTACCAGAGCCAGCCTAGAAGGTTCCAGAGGTGCCCACCCTCCCTTCCCCACTGGAGAGCTGGGTCATGGGGTGGTGGAGGTTGGAGACAAGGCACTCACCAAGTAAGCAGGACTCCCCACGAAGGCTCCCAGTGCCCCAGCCACCGCGCCCGCGACCACCGTGCCACCAGGCTGCTGGGTGAGGCCAGCCTGGCCCGCCAGGCTGTAGCAGTAGAAGCGGACGCCATTCATGAGGCCCTGGTAAAGGAGGCCGGCGGCCAGTCCCTTCTGCAGGCCACACAGCCCGTCTGCACGGACCACAGCTGCTACCGAGGCCAAAAAGCCCCTGTAGGGCCGTGGGTAGGTGCCGCGGGCCTGCAGCTCCCCCTGCAGCTGCAGCCTCGTCTTCACCACCTCCAGGGGGTTGGTAAAGACGCAGGCCAGGCAACAGGCCGAGGCGCCCAGGACCAGGTCCACAGCTGGGGCAACCGTCTCCATGGCCTCTGTTCCTGAGGCTGGCCGTGCCCAGGTCAGGGGCATGGGCACAGGCTCTGGGGTGGTGGCACTTAGGCTGTTTGCACCCCTGCCCTGCCACAGGGCTGGGGATCGAGGGGGCCTGGGGCCATGTCTGGTGGGCAGAGGTCCCAGTCCGGTAGGCCGGGTGGCCCCTGGTCTATCTCGGGAGTCCACCTGCTCTGCTCAGCCACTGGGGCTGGCGGAGCCCCAGACACGCCCCCGCTGGCTCTGACCAATCCCAGCTCTTTCTGTTCTCTACACCTCCCAGCAGGGGTGTGCCTGGACCCTGGGATCTGGGGAAAAGGTCACCTGGGACAGGAGGGAGACTGGGGGCGGGGGAGAGGGTGCCCGTCAGCCAGGACACTTCCTCCAGCTTTTCTTGTCCTCCTGCCCTCCCTCTGGCCCTGGGGCAAAGGGTACTTCTGGCCTAGTCAGTCCTGCTGCAGCTCAGAGCCCAGGGGCACTGCCCAGGGCACAGGGGCAACTGCCCAGGGAGGGTCCTGAAGCCGCGCACCCAGGCAACGCAGCCACTGTCCACAACCACCCTGCACCGTCTTTGCAGCTCCCCTTCCCCAGCCTCGGTCTTCCAGTCTGGCTCCCACGGTCTATGGTCCCACTGTCAGGGAGAGCGGAGGTGGCGAAGGGCTTCTCGAGCCCTGTGGAACTGGTTTTGAATCCCAGGCGCCGCTGTCATGTGTGACCCTGGGCAATCACTCCCTCTGCTAGCTTCAGTCTATTTGTAAAATGGGAATATTAATATCTATCTCAGAGGTTTTTTGGAGGACTAGAGATGTATGAAGAGCACGCCTAGCACAGGGTTTCACCCAGTAAAAGATGGCCCACATCTCCCCCAACTCCCCCCCCCCAACTTCTGGCTCCTTTCTCCCCGTCCCTGCCACAAATGACTTCAGGGCCGTTGAGCCGTGTGTCTCAAGGAGTGGCCCGAGGCTGTGGTCATCACCCCATGCGGACTTGCCCCCCAGTCCTGCCCCCCTTCTGGTGGGAGCCTCTTCTGGGCTGTAGGTGTCTGGAGGAGACGCCCTGGTGTGGAAATGGCTCTTGGTCAGAAGGGACCTCACACCCCGGGGAGCCAGCACCACCCTGGTCTCTGTCCCCAGGGCATCTCCCTTCTGCCATGGACACCCCGCATCACCGAAGCCTCCATGCCCACCCTTCCCAGCACCCACTCCTTTCGTCCCAGGTGTGAGGGCCTGGGGGGGGGGGGCACTGCCAGGTGCTCGAGTGCCTCAGGCTCCCCTCCTCTCCCCTGCCTGTACCTGGTAAGCTTGGCAGCGCCCTCTGGTCAGCCCCCAGGGCAGCAGCTCAACAACTGCCTGGGAACAGCTTGGACTCTCCGGTTTATCCCAAATGTCCGGCCCTCGCCCCCAGAGCTGGGGAGGCTGGCGGTGGTGGAGACAGACCCTGGGGCTAGAGGAGTGTCTTCCCCTCCCCTGGGCACTGCAGGAAATGGGAGAGCAAAGGTCAGGCCAAGAAACCCTCAGGGCCTGAGCTCGAGAGAGCAGCACCGGGGCAGTGGGTGAGCAGGCGCCCAGCGTCTGCACACAGCAGCTGACGGAAGAAAATCAGGAACGAATGGGCGAATGGGCAAGCGGCTTTAGACAGGGAGGGGGGAGGCTGCCTGGGCGGAGTGCGGAGATCTCCCACCCCCAGCCCGGTCACAAAGGGCCAGTGACAAGTCTGGCAATATAATGTGTCTATTTTATTTAAAAAAAAACAAACAAGCCAAACCCAGGCCATCCGAGCCCTTCCCCCAGAGGGTCCTGCTCCAGCCAAGCTGGGACAGTCGGGAGGCGCTCTCGGGGACCCCAAACCGCTGGGCCCTGCCCCACTCCGAGCCCTCCTCCCTCTCGTTTGCTCCCGGCAGAAGGAGACAGCCTGACTTCTGGGTCCTCCTGGCACGGCAGTCTGGGGAGAGGTGGGTGCCTTGGACACACAGGGCCTCCGGGCAGCCAGGGAGGGGCTGCCCGGCCCCCCAGCCCCAGCCCCCAGCCGGGCGCCCTCGCCAGGCAGACGGCAGTGTGGCTGGGGACGGAGTTAGTGAGGGAGCATGCATGGAGGCCCCAGCGTCTGGCTTCCCTGCACGGCCAGCTGAGTGTTCAAAAGTGAACGAGGATGGTCAGGCCTTGGCCGGGACCCCTGACCCAGGAGGGGAAGAGGGGCCTCCTGATCTCTCAGTCCTTCTGCTCCCCGCAGAGTCGGCACGACTCTCATCGCCATCCTGGAGAGGCAGACGCGTCCGTACATGCCTCACATACACAGAGCCCATAGGGCTCAGACCCTCCGCCCCAGCGCTCTGCAGTCACCACTGGCCGGGCGGGAAGCCCGAGAGCGTGGAGCACCCGTTCTGTATCCCTGCGAGGGCAGAGACCCTGGCTTGAGCCCCCGTCGGTGCTTCTGTTCCCCAGGGTGGGAGTGGGCCATGGAACACAGGGGCAACCCTGGCCCCAAGCAGCACGAGGGCAGAGCGAGGACAGCGGGTGCTGCTGGCAGGCCTCTCCTGGCCCCAGGATGCCGACCGGCTCCGGCTCAGCACCAGGGGTCCCGGGAGGCTCTGCCCCGGCACAGGCTGTCGCTCCGCTGCCAGGCGCTGTGGATGAGGCTCAGGGCGTCCTCGAACTTCTTGTTGGAGGCTTCCTGGATGGCCTTGTGGGGGAGGTCCACCTGTGGGGGTTCCGGGGTAATCTGAGGGCTGTGGTCCAGGACCCTGCTTTCTCAGGCAGCTGTGGGAACCCCGGGTCCCCCTGCACTGTGGGACTAAGGTCAGGAGCGGCGTTTCCCAAGTTCAACTAGGAGCTGCGGCCTGAGGGGCACGGGGGCCAGAGTCTGTCCCAGAGCTTATGGGTATGGTGCTGTCCCCAGGCCCAATTCCTGCCTCTGTACTGTGCGGGGCTCCCCTCCCCAGGGAGCGCCCCCACTTCCTCCTCGGGGCCCTGGGCAGCCAGGTACCTGGTAGATGGTTTTCCACCCAGAGCTCAGTGCAGACAGGAATCGGTCCAGTTCAGATGTGCAGCTCAAGTAGATGACCCAGGGTGGGAGGGGCTGCTGGCTGTCCTCGGAAAACTCCTGGGGCGAGCGGGTCCCCAGGTGAGCAGAGGCAGCGTCCCTTCTGCAGGGCCTGCCCTCACCAGCTCCCTCCCCCACCCCCTCCCCCACCCCCCCAGCTCACCAAGACACAGTACTCCTTGCCCGGTTCTGTAGCAACAGCACTGACGTCGGCCAACTTGGCTGTGCCCAGGGAGCGGAAGAAGCTGGTCTGGCAGTCCTCGTGGCACGTGAAGAGGCGGTCTGCGGCGATCACTAGGCAGCAGGGGATGCAGGGGCTGGGAGTCACCCCCTGGGGGATGACCTGAAGGGCATGGGCAGAGGGGAGGGGAGAGGCAAGCTGGAGCTCTTCCGGGCTGGCCGGCACCAGGACACCACACTCCGGCCCTCCAGCCCTTTGGCCCCTCTGTCCTGGGGTCAGACAGGGGAGGCGGTGGTGGTGTCCTGAGCTCTAGGGTCCACTCCTGGGTTGTCCCCTGGATGTCCCCATCTTAGTTCCCACGAGCTGCTCCCTGAGCGTGAGGGTTTGGGCCAGGGCCCTGGGGACTCCGCACGGGGTCGAGAGGCTGGGGGACAGTGCAGGCGGGGGGTGCTCACCCCTCTGGACACGGCCTGGCAGAGATGCTGCATCCAGTCGGCCATGTCGGCCTCGCTGTCCGCGCTCAGCTGCAGGCACGGCCGGCCGGCGAGGACGACCTGGAAGGCGTGGGGCCGATCCGTGGTGGCGGCTCTCCGACAGCCACCGCACTGCTCCCCCCTGGGCCGGACGAGGAGGGGTGAAAGGGGTGCAAGGAGGCAGGGGCGGCTCAAGGCATGCGGACACGGCGTGCCTGCCCCCGCGGCCCAAAGGAGGGAGGATCTAGGAGGGTGGTGCAGATCCCCGGGACTCTCAGGAGAGGCTGGGAGCTGCTGGCCAGGCCCACCCCTTTCTGTGGAACAACTTCTGCCTCCAGAATTGCCAGGACCCTCCTAGCTATTGTGGCCTGGCCAGGCGAGGGGTGAGGATGGGCTCCAGGCTCTGGCCCTCTCTTTATCGGGGCACATGCACTCACACTCCCTCTTGGGGCCCAAGGCTGTCTCCAAGCATGTGGGTATCTGTCTTCCATCAGGTCGGGAACTTCCCGGCGGGGAGTGACCCTCTCCCCTGCCTGACCAGATCCTTCCCTCCCTGACAGAAAACCATCCCTCCTCCCCTGGCTCAGGATCCTGTAGCCCCTCAGAGATCAGCAGACCCCCGGCTACTGGTCAGGGCTGCCGGATGCGGTGGGGCCGAGTGGGATGGGCTGAACTGACTGACAAGAGAGGGTATCAGCTCAAGCCACGGAGGACAGGAGCGCTGGGCCACAGGCTTAGCCAGAGTCCTCACCCTGGGGGGGGAGGGGCGACATGAGGCCCCGCACCTGCCCAGCCCCGCATCGCCAGGGCACTCACCCCATGTTCACCGAGAGCAGGGGGGTGACATCAGTGCGGTCAGGATACTGGTAGAGGATCCCATTGCTGCAGGGGCACAACAGAGCAGGGGTGAGGCCTGTCCCTGGAACTGAGGGCCAGGTGGAGCCTAAATCCCAGGGACACCCTGCAAGCTGGGGACTGAAGCCCCAGAGGCCACGGGGCCTGTCTTCTATGAAACGGAGGGTGAAGAAGGAACCAGAGGCACAGGAAGGCACACTACCCCCTCAGCGCTCGGGACAGGGAGGCAGCAGCCCAGCCCACATCCACACCTGATGCCCCAGGATTCCTTGGGCCCCGAAGATGGCGACCTTTACACAGAAGCTCTAACATCCCAAGGCAGGTGGGCTCTAAAACCCTTGTGGGGGGTGGAAGGAGGCCCCCTCGGGCTTCTCCAGGACCCCTCGGCCGGTCCAACAAGCTCCAGGCTGAGCCCGAGGCCGGCACTGCGGGTGGGCCCACCTGAGTACCACGAAGCACGTCTTCCAGTGCTCTTTGCCCAAGTAGGAGGTGCCCGCCTTGTAATGCAGCATGCCTTCTTTGGTGATGACGCCCTCGGGGGGTGAGCAGTGGCAGGGGATGGGACCCAGGGACTCGTCCATGGGGTCCTCCCAGTGGACAAGCCCATAGAAGCTCACAGTGACAGCAGTGGCCTGGGAGGGGCAGCAGACAGAGCGGTGAGGCCTGGGCCCTGCTCGCCAATGGCCCAGCACCAGGAAAGGCCACTGAGGAAGCAAGGGCGCACCCCCAGCGGGGTGGGGGACAGGAGCCAGGGGTAGGAGAGCCCCTCCCGGGTGGGGGACAGAGAAAGGCTAAAAACCCCTATTTGCAGCGCCCGACCTCATCCTGACACCACAGCGGGCCTCTCAGGGACTCAGGGACGACCCCTCCCCTCCGCTCCTGGCACTCACCTCACACTTTGACTCCTGAGCCACAAATTTGGCCAGTGCCAGCTTCTCCATGGTGGCATCAGTCAGGACACTGGGGTAAGGTGGTTCCCGGCAGCCCTTGATCATGGCAGACTTTAAAGACGCCAAGAAGAACCTACACAGGGAGTGGGGTTTGCTGGCAGAGGCCGGGGCGGGGGGCCCACCCCTCAACCAGTCAGGATCCTGGCCTGGAGGATTCCCAGAAACTGGGGAAGGAGCTGGCTGGCACCAGAGCTCAGGGCAGCGGGTGGGGCAGTGACGCGCAGTAATCCGCTGTCATGTGACAGGGACCTGGGAAAGGCCAAACCACTCTCAGTGGCCCTGGGGGCCTGGAGTCTGCTGGCGGTGCAGGTGGGACCCGAGTCCGTATAATGACACTCGGTTATTACGAGTCATTTCTGTATGCACCCCGTGGCCCAGGCCCGTGGCCTAGTGGTGGGGCTTGTGTTTCTTTCTTGTTAGTAACTCATGCCAGCCCCCTTCCTCTCTGGCGGCCACCTCAGGTCTCACGTCCCCCGAGCAGACAACACGAGTCCCTCAGGGTGCTTGCACACCCCCGCAGGTTCCAGAGGGAACACATCCGTTTGCCACGTCTGTGTGTCCTGCTGCTCCCCCGCCACCCCCAGGCCGCTCTCCAGTCCTACGGACAGAGGGAGATGGCAGGGGTCGGGGGCGTGTCACTCACTCAGCCAGGGCCACGTCGGCTGTGTCCAGCAGGAACTGCTTCCTGCGGTTGGTGCACACCAGCTTCACCGTCTGCTGGTCCAGGCCCACCTGCCAGAAACGAGACCTTCACATGCGCACGGGGCTTGGCGGCTGCCTGGAAGAGGAGGCAGCCGTGGCCGGACTAAGGGCTGGCTGGGGAGGGAGGAAGCACGCGCCGAAGGTGCCACAGGGTAAATAAAGCCCCAGAAGCCTGGGACCCTGGCATGAGGTGGGGAGGGATGGTCAGAAATGTGGTGGATGAAGAGGCGTCCTCAACTCGGTTCTCCTGCCCCACACCACAGGCACAAGCTGCTCTGAGAGAAGCTGACACCCGACCCTGGGGGAGGTGGGGCCCGGCAGGGCCAGGCCTCACTCTGCAGCTCTGCCGGCGGGTGGCCGAGGAGCCCCGTCCCGCTTTGTATGCCCACCGCCGAGCCTGCACTCACCGACACATAGTCAAGTTCGTTGTAAGAAACGGCCTCTTCCACCAGGTATGGCTTTTCCGCAGCCCCTGAGAGAGGAGACCCCAGTGCCTGTGACCCACAGGGGTCTCTTTCCCCCTGCTGCCCCATCTTCTAGGACCCCGTCTCTCTCTGAGAGCGGCCCTGTCCTTGCCCTGCCATCTGACATAGAGGAGGAGAGTGACGCGGGGTGCTCCTGGCGGCGTAGCCGGGCAGGGTTGTGGTCAGCGCACGCCAGGCGGCCGAGAGCCGGGGGCGGGGGGCACGGGGAGAGGGCAGGCGGCGGGCCTCATGCTCAGCCTTGGCCGGGCCCGGGGGCGGCAGGCACCTTTCCGCAGCAGGTAGACGTAGCAGTCCGTGAGCAGCACATAGAGCAGCTGCAGGTTGCCCTCCGTGTGCCCCGTGCTCATCTGGATCATCTGAGGGGCCACGACAGAGGAGGGTCAGGCCCCCCCAGCTCCCACCTGCCGCCCCACCCCGGGCCTGCGCTGTCCCATTCGCCCTGGAGTTCCCAGGACTGACCTTGAAGAGCTGCTCCTCGTTTTCTCGAAACACGTGGATCATCAGCAGAAGCAAGTGATTGTTGTCCACTCTGTGAGAGCGACAGGCGTGGGGGTGTCAGGCGAGGGCAGGGGCAGGAGGTGACATGACACAGCGGCACACAGAGGGAGAGTGGCTGTCGTGGCACTGGCCCCGCCCGGGAGCCAGAGTGTGTTTTGGGGGGGGTGTGGAGGGGCCCTACACCCCATCCCGCCTCCCAGCCCAGGCTAGGCCTCCCAGGAGCTGCACTTTGTCTTTCTGGAGGACAGATACCCACTGTCCTCGGCTTTTAAGGGTGGGAGCGTCCCTCAGGCCAGCGGCACAGAGAGCCCTGCGCACCTGAACTCTGCCGAGTGGCTCATGTCGGAGGGGCTCCCCTGCCCCTCATCCACCCCGGAGTCCTCTGCGCTGCTCAGACATGGGCTGGGCTGGTCTCGCTTGAGCTGGCACAGAGTCTCGTGGGTCCCAGGCTCCAGCTCCGGCACAGGCCCCTCCCCGACCAGGGGCAGCTTGGCATCCAGCCCCTGGGTCCCCGGCTCTGGGGCCTCCCCGAGGCGGGCATCCTCTAGGGGCCCAGGCGTCTGCCCCTCTCTTCCTCCTCCTCCCTCTTCTTGGCCAGCAGTCGCAGGGCTACCAGGAACATGCAGCGGTTGGCCCGGCCCTGCAGGGTCATGGTTGCCGCCACCTGACGTAAGAGTGCTTGGACTCTCGACGGTAAAGCGGTAGAAGTCCATTGGGGCTGGAAGCCCCTCACTAAAGTCGCAAAATGGCGGCTTCTCCGGGGCTTCCCCGGGGGAGCCGGTCCGAAAGGACTGGTCTGGGGACTGGACGTGGGAGTGCCAGGTGCTGGGGTCCAGCTGCCCGTTGAGCTGGTCGATCACCTTACTCAGGGGCTGCCCCAAGCGCTCCATGGAGGTGTCCTTCATCTCGGGGATAAGCAGGCCCATCTGGCCGGGCTCCGAGAGCTCGCTGCTCTCCGCCGTGCTGCTGGGCCCCTCTCCCTCCTCCTGGGGGGATGTGAAGGTCGCATCGGGGGAGGCCTGCCCCAGGCCTGGACTGCTGACCAGGCTGTCGCCATCTCCCCGCCGGGCACCGGTGTCCTGGGTGGAGGCGGGGTGAAGCGGACTGGCTTCTTCATCCGACCTCGTCTTCTTCTTCTTGCCAGTTTTCTTCTTCTTGGTGACCCTGGGACAGTAGTGACGGGGAGAGATTTACCACCTGAGCGCCGCAGAACTGGCGAATGAGACAGGCTGGGTCAAAGGGCGTGATCCTGGGCGTGTGACCTCTGAGGGCACAGGAGGGAGCTTCGGTGGTCCTGGGCAGTGCCAGGTCGGAGGCCCTAGGCCAGGGGGCAAGAGCAGCTCAGGCCCTGAGGTAGCCCCACTGCCGGCAGAGGCAGGAACCCCTGAGCAAGGCCTACGAATTCTAGCTGCCGTCACAGCTGCACCAGCTGCTCCGGGAACAAACACAAGCCGTGGCCGGTCAGGACCATGGTGCCTCTAACCCCGCCCTCCCCTTGGGATGCGGCCAGCGGCCCCTGAGCTGACCTCACTTCCCATCAGGTATCACCACGGGACAATTCAACCAGAAACGCACTCGGGGTCTTCTGGGCTCAAACTTCCTTGGTGGCAAGTTGGCTGGGATGAGCCCGGCAAGGCGACCCCAGGACTGAGCCATTTAAGCAACTGAAGCCTTGAACCAGCCTACAGGGTGGGACCCGTCTCCTGCCTCCGGCCAGCAAGCCTCAGAGGGTACGACACGCACATCTGCTTCTTCCGCTCTGAGTCTCAGGGGCGGGAGCTGGGGCAGGTCGGGGAGCCCGGGAGGCTCTGGGCCAAGAGCTCCCCAGTCTATCCTGCACCTCCTCCTTCCCTTCTAGGTAGGTCCCTGTCCCCCTGATGGTGACACTTTCGAGGAGCCATGCTGAACTAGAATCAGTACACATCTCAGAAACTGGCGACATCCAAGAACTGTTAGAATTCCAGTGTGAAGGGGATTTCTGGCCCTGGATGAACCAGACAAATGCCCCCGCAGCCCACGTGTGGCCCCAGCCGCCAGCCACAGCTGTCGTCTGTGCCACACCACCTTCTGGGCTCAGGCCCTCTGTTTCTTCTTGCTCCAAGAACCACTGGAGAACCCCTTAGTCTCCAGGAAGATCCCAGTCTGCCCCCAGGGGTGTGGTCCCTGTGCGCGAGGACTAAAACTTGACGCTGGGAGCAGACAGGATGGACACCCGGATGTCCCCCCAACGCCCGCTGACCTAATGACTTCGAGCTCTGTGCAGGCGTCTGGCAGGTCGAGAGCATGGGACTCGCCCTTCTCCTGAGAGGTGGTGTGCACTGGAGTGGTGTCGGAGGAGGACACGGTCTCTGCTGGGTCCTCGCTGAAGGGGTTGTGGCGCTGGGTGGGACTCTTGGTGGAAGCTTTGCTGCTGGTCGGGTCCGAAGCAGTGGAGCGGGGGCCGCTGACGGTGTCTGTGAGGTCTCCATCTGGGAGAACAGGAAACAGGAGACAACCTGTCAGACACCATCTGGCGACCCCAGGCCCCCAAAGCATGCCTTAACTCATGAGGGAGGCAAGTGAGTCCCTCCCGGGGACATCTGATCAGGGTGGCCCTGTTTGAGGAGCAGAAGCCCCAAACCAAGTGGACACAGGACGTGTGCTCCCAGAGTGACCTGGAAGGACACCATCACCACTCTACTGGGAACCCCCAAGAGCTCAAAGCAATTTGGCTGAGTTCGAGGTAAGAGCCCCAAGGTTAAACAGCCTCCAGGCGGAAGCCCATCAGGGACGGTGACCTTGATGCCTGGAGAGGACACAGGCCACGGACCTCTCAGGTTAATCTTACGGCCTTCTGTTAGAGGGAGCTGGGGTGGGGGGTACCCAGCAGGGCTGAGATACCCAAGTCCTCTGAAGGGTGCCCACTCCGCCCTGCACCAGAGGCAGATAAAAGCAACAAAGGAAGGGAGAACAGAGAGAGACGATGGAGATCAGAGAAATCGAGGGATGCAGAGTATAGTCAGGGGCTGAGAGACAGGACAGGGAGTCTGGAGGGTGGGGGAAAGGCAGAAGAAGGGCCCAGAGCACAGTGGAAAGAATGACAGACCAGAACAACAAGGAGATGCAAAAGGGAGAGGAAAGGGGTCCTGAGTGGCTGCCCCCAACAGCTGCCTCACAGGCCTTTCGGCGGCTGCTTCTCTCCCTGACAGCGGTACACTCCCAGAGTGGGGGGCAGGACCAGGCACCCCTTTAAGGCGCGAGCTGGGAACTCCATTTCACTCAAGTCTCCGGTCCCTTCTGGGTCCCCCTCACTCTTGGCTCCACCCTGGGGAGAAGGCAGGGTGGGGGGAGGGTGCTGCCTCTCCAGAGAGGGCTGGTTTGACTGCTCCCCCTACCCCGACCACCCAGCCCAGGTCACCGGAACCGGAGCAGGAAAAGCACACCGGGCGTTTATCTGGTGGCAGATGGGAGCCGCCCCAGCAGAGCACTGAGGCCGAGCTAGGGGAAGAGGTCGGGTGAAAGTTAATGGCATGGGGCACGAGATGCTCATGCCCCATTTGCCAGTGTACACACATCGAGTGGGCCATTATCTGCCCAGAGGAGACATGGCAAACATGCTTCCTACCCTCGGCCTCATCTGGAAGGGCCCAGTCTGCCGGCCACTTCCTCATGGGTTCTGGAAACCACCGGGCAACCGTCCGCTGATACAGCACACCATCCTTTTTTTTTTTTTTTTTTGAAGTACAGTGTCTTTTAACATAAGGACAAAGGTAGGGGCCAAAGGCAATTGCCAGCCCTGCCAGAAAAACACTAGCAACACATGAGACTTCCTTCAGACGTCCTGGGCCCCCAGAGCCTTAGTTCTCAGAGGTAGAAAACCTTGCCCTTCTGCCTCAAAGAAGGGTCCTGCGAAGTCGTATGTTCTTATTCCAGCCCCTAGAGATCCAGAAGGAGTGCTGAGAAGTGAGTGAGTCGGCCCTGGGACGTGGTGGCTGTCCAGGCTGCTTATCTGCCAGCTATGTAATGAGCCAAGGACCATGGAAGGCCACCTCAGCCCCAACCCCAGGGCCCCGAGTTTGGAGCTGCCCCCAAATCCTGCTTTCCTCCAGGGGGAAGACCGAGCTTCCCCCAGGGGAGCTGCCTGAACAGGGGTGGGAACTCAGGAAAGCAGGAGATCCCGGTGGGACGAAGCTCACCTTGCCCAGGCAACCAGACCCAGCCCAGCCCAGCCCAGCTCACCTCAGCCCAGCCCAGCCCAGCCCAGCCCAGCCCGAGCAAGCAGTGGGACCCGAGCTGTTAGTTCTCAGGCCACCGGGAGCTCTGAAGGGCTGTGGAGGGAGGTCAGGCCCTGCCCGACAGGTGACTGCAGAGGGCAGTGAGAAGCTGGGTCACGAGGGGGTTAGTGGTTAGAATCAGAGGGGGAGAAAAATCAATGCCCAGCATGTGCACTGCAAGAAGAGAGCTTCAGAGGATAAATGATGTTATGATGGAATTCTGGATTTCGAGCTCATCTTAACTAACCTGTGGCACTCTTGAGTGCTACTCTCTTGGCCAGATGACATAAATTTTCCCGTCTTATTTCCCTCCAACTAAACTATTTCATACATTAGTTGGAAAAAGATCACCTGTCATCCATTACTCAGAGATCACGGCGCTAATAGCGAAGGGGGCCGGTGCTCCAGAGCAGTGGAAAGGGCACCTTAGCCTCTGGCCCGATGAGCAGTTGGCACCTCCTCCCTCCGGGAGGGGCTGCTCGCCCCGCCCCTACCTGGCCCAGCCGCCCACAGGGCAGGAGGCTCTTTAATGAGGGGGTGGAGGGTTATGGCCTCAGATCTAGGGAGGAAGCAGTAACCCTCTCCAAAACATGCCCTGTGCTTTGAGTCATCATGGGAACGTGAGGAAGAGCCCCAAGCGTTTCCAGAAGCCCAGAAGTGGCGTTGGCGTCATGGGCAGGAGAATGTCCAGGCACGGCTGCCACCTAGTGGACAGGTGGGAGGGCGGACAGCTTTTACTGAAATCTGCCTGAAAACCTCCAAGAGAATCTCCCCAGAGGAGGTTTCAGCTCTGCCTGGGCCATTTTGCCCATCAGGCCCTCAGGCTCTTTCCACGATACACACCAGAGAGGAAGCCAAGACTGGACTGCAGGAACCGAGCCCTCTGCCTTTACTTCTTGACACGTCTGACACAAGAGCACATCTGACCTAAAGGAGCTCGTGATCCACAGGTTCAACCTACACTTTCCAGAACAAGCCTCCGCTCGCTGAGCCAGGCCACTAGCGCCCCATGAGCCGGTGGTTCCCTACGCACATCCTGGTGCTTCCACTGGCATCAGAATTGGGAAGGGTAAGCCACGTGTCCCTGAAACGCAGTCACTTGGTGACTCTATGCGGCCACTGCACAAAGACAGGAGTCCTGCACTAGGAGAAGGGGGTTTGCCTGGATCTAGAGGTCAAGTTCTCCTACTGCAGAATTCCATCTATTAGAACACCAAACTTGGCTTTATTATAATCATTGACATTATTATTATAAATAACGAGCTGATTTCGAATCATGCAGCAAGCTTGGCATGGAAACATAGCAAAACAGGAGAAGAGGGTAACAGCGGACTCTGTCCCACCTTCCCAGTCTGTGCTGGGTACAGACGGCACTGCTGGAAACACATCTCCAAAATCATAATCTATAAAAACGAGGGATAAAACTGAAGATTAGAAACAGGCAGTGGAAGGACAGGGAGGGTGGGGACGGCAGGGTGGGAGACATGGGGAGAAAACAAGAGGAAAAAGTTAAACTTTCTGCATTTTCTCTAACAGCCTGGGAATCTTACGATGCTTGTCAGCTCCCACACTGGCCCGGGAGCCTCTAGCCAGCTGGGAACAACCTCGGGGGCAACCCTTTCCAACCCCAGGACCTGGTTCTGGCTGAGAAGAATGTGGGCACCCTGTACCTAGCCTTTTCCATCCCTTGCCTTCCTTGCCTCTGAATCCAGCATCCGAGATGGGGGCGCTCGAGGGGACATCTCCGCCTGCAGGTGGCCTGGCTACCCTCTCAGGGCCTGGCCCCAGACTTCTCGGAGGCAGCCCATACGCCCAAGCCAAGGAGGCTGAGCTGCCGCCTTCCGCTTGTACACTTGTACAAGCGCGTGTCTTGCTAACAAGGCTGGAAGTAACTGCCCTCAGGGGCCCTTGGCACAAGCAGACACAAAGAAAGAGGAAGGCCAAGGTCTCAATGCTAATGTACTTCCAGAGAGCCCGGGGGCCACACTTGTCCCCTTCCCTGGAGGTGAAGCAGGATACAGTAAACGAAGAGCTCTCCTTTCCCATGGGGGATCCATGAAGGTGGAGAAACAGCCAGTTTTATACACGAACACAGAAGCCTAAGGTTTGAAAGAAACCAGGCTGTTCCAATCAGCTGTTGGATCCCAACGACAAAGTGGCCTACAGACGTGACGACCTTTTCCAGTCTTGGATACGCTGGGAACAATCACGCTAACAGAGTAGCAAGTGCAGGAGGGACCCAGAAACTGGACGGGCTCCTAAGAACAGGGGGCAGGTCTCCCCTCCTCTTCGGACCCAGCTGGCCCTCTCTTCTCCTTCCAGGAGCTGCTCAGTCTCTTTCTGCCTAGAATCAGGGTAGGACAAGCTCCCCAAGCAGGCAGCACTCACCCCTGCAGCAGCAGGAAGAGTTTCCAGGTCTCGCAGCTACTCCCTCAACACTTAAGAAACCCCCCCGCCCACCCCTGCCCCGGGTCTAGGGCCCTAGCCTTCTGGAAAAGGGTCTAACATTTGTAGGATCTCATTTTGGCTTTTTGTCCCCAGAATCTGTGTTTTACCCACCATGGAGATGCTGAGGAAATGAACGGAGACCTGGGAAATGGTCGGCCCTGGTGAACTTCCAAACTCCCCGGTCAGACCACAAGGAGCCCAGACAGACGTCACCCAACCAGGCGCAAGTGGCCTCACCCCCCGGGCCACAGCAGACGCGGGTCCCCAGCCGCGGGGCGCTTACCCTCACTGGATGGGGCAATGGCGCTGTCATCCCACTCCAGGTTGGTGGAGGTGACGGAGTTGAAGGAGTTGAGGGACAGGCTGTCCGAGCCTTGCACGGAGCTGGGGAGGCGGTCTTCGAAGTCTAGCAGGTACTGTGGTTTGTAGTAGTCGGGCATGTAGGGGGCCAAGTCTAAGTACGGGGCATCCTAAGATGGGAGAGCAGAGAGCAGGCTCGGCTGCAGGAGGCCCGGGAGGAGACCTGCCTCCGTCAGGCCTCCCCTGCCAGCTCTCCTTTGGGCAGTCAGTGGGCTAAAGGCACAAAATTTGGAAAGAAGCTGCTAAAAGCAGTCATGTGAACAGCTGTGGCTCTCAAAGCTCTGGGCTCGAGGCAGACAGAGGGCAGATCCCATCTCTGCCTGCCAAGCCCCCCTTTGATGTCTTCAATCATAGGAGTGGCTCATTTTTTTCCCGTTCCGACTACTTGTTGGTAGACGGTCTGTGCTGCTGGCGTAGGGACCCAGGAAGGTGACCGGACTAGGATGGGGCAGCTGGGTGCTGATGAGCCCAAGTTTGAGAGATGCTCTGGACCGTCCTTAGCCCTTTCAGGGCCCGTGTCCTGGTTTTCTAGGGCGTGACAGTGAGGAAGGCCAGGGAGCAAGGAGCTGAGGGCCCTTGTAGGACCCTAAGAGGCACCGGGATGAATGTGCCTTGTCTTTCTAAACATTCACGTCCTAAACATGAAGAAGGGTCCACTAGCCCTAAATACTCCAGGCGGTGTGGCTTGCCGCCAGGTTCGGACAGAGGCAGGAAGGAGTCACCTGAATTAGGCCCTCTGGCTTAGGGAAGCCGAGAGAGATCACCCGCTTCCATCCCGTTCCCCTGTTCTGACCCTGAACTAACAAGGTGCTGCTCAGGCTCCATCACACCCAACAGGCTCTCTGAGACAGACCAGGAGCCTCCGACCTCCAGCCCGCCCAGCCTGCCGCCCCCCAGTGGCGGCAAGAGCCGCGTGTCTCACCAGATCCAGGTCAAATCGAATGAACTCCAGCCCAGACACCAAGGTCAGGAAGAGAGTCAGGTGATCATGACTGCAGACCAGGGCATTCCTGCGAGACACAAGGAGGAACGATGGTTAACAGCTTGGCCCCGACCTCCCTGGCAAGCTGGCTGTGTTGAAACTGGACATGGGACGTCCCCACCGTCTGGAGGGCACCCAGCTTGGGGCCGCCTTCAGCCACCCCTTTGCCGTTCTCCTCCTGGCTCTGGAGCCACGCAGCACTTCCCGGCCACTGTCCTCAGACATGGGGCCCGCAGCACAAGGCTCGTCTAGCTCTTAGCAGCTGCCCCCGACACTTTGTTCCTGTAGGAGCCCGGCCAAGGCCAAGCATACTAGTAAGGCCTGAGGCCTGGGGAGCGGACCGGGCAGAGGCGGAGCAGCAGGAGCGCCCGTACTCCTGGCAGGGCCGTCAGAGGCAAGGTGCTGAGGGCCCTTCGGCCACCGCTGATGTGTCTGCCGCGTGCCATGCCAGGCTGGGCCTCTGACGCGGCACACGTGGCGTCTGTTTATGACAAGAGTCTTTGGGACGAGGTTCAAGGGGAGCTCCGGGGCTGCGAGAGACAGGCCGTTCCAGACACTCACTTGACGTAGTACTTATGCAGGAGGCCCAGGTTCTCCTGGAACAGCCGCAGGTAGCTCTCCAGGGAGTTCTCGTTGAGCGCCAGGTACAGCCAGGCCCTACCTGCACACGCGGGGCGGGAGTTAACTGGAAGGAAGGTCAGGCTGCCCGGCCAGGGCAGGAAGGACAGCGAGAGTCGCTGAGGGGACCAAGCGCTCTGCTAGCCCCCTCCCCTATCGGGAGGTCTGGGACCCCTGAAACCTGTGGTTTTCTAGTCAGACCCGAGCTGGTGGCAGCCCAGGGAACTGCGACCCAGAGTGCAGGTCGCGACCTCCAGGGGGGCTGAGAAGCTTAAGGACTGGGCTGCTGGCGCACAGCGATCCCAGCGCAGGGAGAGAAGCCAGGCTCCCCGTTCCGGGCTTGGGCTGGGACTGGACAGGAGTCGGGTTCCCCTCAGCACCCCACTCCCCTGCCCCCCACCCTCGAAGCTCCAGTGACCTGTCGGGCGCCAGCCCCTGAACGCCCCTCTGCTGTGGGACAGCACCAGGGGATCCACCTCCCGGGCCGGCTCTGAGGCCACACCTGAGCCCCCGGCCCCCCACGGCATCGTCCCAGCACTACTCACTGCGGCCCAGGTTGGTGGCCACGTGCTGCAGCACCTCGATCTGTCGGACGGCCTCTCTCCGGGTGAAATGCACCACGAGCACCCAGTAGCCCGAAGAGAGGTCTTGCAGTCTGCGGAAACAGGACAGGGGCTGCCCGGACCGAAACGGGGCCACCCTGGGATGCTGGCGCCCGCTGGCCCAGCGGTCTGCGTGTCGGGCACGAGCTCCGGGCTGCGGGAGAGGGGCTCCCCGCGGGTCCCACAGGCGGGCACCGTGCCTTCACGCCAGCAGCCCCGCTGCCGCTGATCCCATCCACAGGCCATGTCTGGGGTCGGCTACAGACAGCCTGCGGTCTCCCCGAGTGGGGCACATCTCTGTCTGCCGAGACAGAGGCTCCCCGCGGCCTGGGCCGTGCCTAGGGGTGCCCTGGGGTCTGTCTGGAGGCCACCTCTGCCTTACCCGTACAGCAGGGCATGGTCCAGGTGCTCGCACAGACGCTGCAGGACCTTGTCGTGGTTCCGGATGGCGGGGGTCTCTTCTTCACACGCAGCAAAGTAGCTCTGCAACTGGAAGGAAAAGGAATCGGCCCGAAGTGAGAAACAGATAAAGGGGCGGGCTACAGCAGCCAGCTAAGACCACCGGTTGAGGGGCGCCGGGCCAGCTCTGTCCATGGAGCACACGACGCTTGATCTCAGGGTTGTAGGTTCAAGCACCATGCTGGATGTAGAGATTACTTAAAAATAAAATATTGGGGCGTCTGGGTGGCTCAGTGGGTTGAGCCTCTACCCTCGGCTCGGGTCACGTCCCAGTGTCCTGGGATCGAGCCCCTCATCGGGCTCTCTGCTCAGCAGGGAGCCTGCTTCCCCCACCCCTGGCCTGCCTCTCTGCCTACTTGTGATCTCTCTCTGTCAAATAAATAAATAAAATCTTTAAAATAAAATAAAAGAAAAAAGAAAATTTTAAAAAGAAACAAAAAACAAAAGAAAGACAACCAGTCCAATGACATCACCGTGGTGACCACCAGCTGCTCACCCTGCAGCCTCAGAGCCCAGGCCC
The DNA here is from genome assembly GCA_004024625.1 of Mellivora capensis. Classification (NCBI taxonomy): domain Eukaryota; kingdom Metazoa; phylum Chordata; class Mammalia; order Carnivora; family Mustelidae; genus Mellivora; species Mellivora capensis. Next base: position 69,059 of record PISX010006319.1, read on the forward strand.
CCCAAGAGGCGGCCAGGGCGTGTTCTGCACAGTGACAGTCTGAGACCGGAATCTGTGTGCAGGTCTCAGGTGACACCAGGCCTTGAGCTGTGCTTCACCCCCCAGGGTGTAGGGATTTACAAGGTATTATCTGCATAAATGCCCCCCCCCCCACTCCGGAGCCATACAACACGCCTGCTTGGAGCGCCCTCCGCACACACTAAGGGCTGACGTGGGACCCTGGATTTGCCCAAGGATACGGACAAGGTTGGGTAGGGGTCGGGGTCCAAGCCAGGCTCTTGTCCAGCCCTACACGGAGAAGGACACCTGTTTCCAGGCTGGACAGGTTCTAACAGGAAGGGGGCGGTAGGCGAGATGAACCGCAGCACGGAGCGAAGGCCACGGAAGGAGAGGGCGGCTCTCTCTGGACAGTGCAGGCTACGAAAGCAGGGTCCCTAGGAGACAAGTCTCTCCAACCTCGTTTTAGCCACACTCCGGTCTGCTGTTGCCCTTCTGATGGCCGGACGGGAGGCAGACATACAAGAACACTCATCTCAGGTCTAAGGCAGCAGCAAGCCATCAGCCACACCAGCAAGCACGCGCTCCTGGCGAGAGGCCAGCCATTCAGGGCCCACAACAAAAATAGCCTCTCTTCCCCGTGGCCCTGGGTGAGCCCAGCAGCCCTGCTGGCCAGGGATAGACCCCAGTCCTGTGGGGTTGCCCTCCCTCCTGCGAGGCAAAATAGGTGTGGGAGGAGGGTTCCTAGAGGTGAAAGAAAGCCAGGAGCCCAGGCGAATGGCCCAAGTCCTTCCCAGAGATGGCCGGAGGTTGTCTTGCTCACTTTAGTACTGACAATACGGGTATCCGGCATTTTCTTCTTCTTTCTGAGATCAGAGAGTCTTAGATGATAGAGCTGGCAGGATATTTCACGATCTGGTGAACTCCCTTATTAAGAAAGCAAAATGGGGGGAGCGCCTGGGTGGCTCAGTCGTTGGGCGTCTGCCTTCGGCTCAGGTCATGATCCCAGGGTCTTGGGATCGAGCCCCGAGTCGGGCTCTCTGCTCAGCGGGAAGCCTGCTTCTCCCTCTCCCACTCCCCCTGCTTGTGTTCCCTCTCTCGCTGTGTCTCTCTGTCAGATAAATAAAATCTTAAAAAAAAAAAAGAAAGCAATTTCACCCATTTTCTTGATTATAGAAGTAGCCACACCTGCCACAATCCCCAAGAGACAGGGAAGAGTGTTAAGACTGCATTGGTTTTTTTTCAATAGAGAAGGGAGTTAAAAACCAGTAGAGGTTAAGCTCTTCACTACAAGTGTCAGGGGAGCCAGAGCTGGGCTCAGACGCTGTTCTGGTCTCAAGAGACCTTTACAACAATCACTCTGAAAACAACATTTGCTCACCATAAAAACTCAAGCAAGATGGAAGTGTGTGTAAAGTAAAAAGACCTCCTGGCCCCCCGTTCCCCACTGTCAACGGCTCGAGCATGCGCCCTCCCAACACGCTTCCTGCATACGCAGACTTAAAATTTTAAAAAACCAAAACCGGATCACCCTATACTCATTGTTCCCAAACGTGCTTTTTCTTAACAACGTCTGAAGCATCTATTTCCGTACCATTACATACCGAGCGACTGCATTTTTCCAGGGCCACACGGCACACTAAAATAGGACGCTGTTAGCTAACGGCTGCTGTTTCCACTGCTCTGATGCCGCACGATACCGCAGCAAACCCCCGTGGGTCCCCGTGTGGGTATGTCTGTGCGGTGAGTGCTTACAACGGACCTGCAGACCTTTTAAAATGCTGGATCGATCTGCACTCTCACGGCGCCGGCTTACCCTGGTATAATGAGTCTAATTCTTGGCAGTCCAACTGGTGAAAAACAGTACCTAATTGTTTGGGGTGTTTTTTTTTGGTGTGTGTGTTTTTTGTTTTTTTTGTTTTTTTTTTTTAAGATTTTACTTTAAGGACTCTCTATGCCTAACGCGGGGCTGGGAACTTACAAGCCCGAGATCAGGAGTCTCGTGCTCCTCCCACCGAGCCGGTCAGACACCCTGGAACCTGATCATTCTAAATTAGATTTCTCTCATTATCAGTGCAGCTGAGCATTCCTTTTTTTTTTTTAAGATGTTATGTATTTATTAGCGAGAGAAAGAGATAGAGAGCAGGGGGAGTGGTAGAAGGAGAAGCAGGCTGGACCTTGGGATCACGACCTGAGCCTCAGGCAGACGCTTCCCTGACTGAGCCATCCAGCCGAACATTCTTAGCCGTTCCTACCACCTCTGTTTCTTTTCCCATGAGCTGCCGTTCAATCTGCTCTGTCTTCCATCTACTCGCCTCTTTCCTGATGGTCTGTCAGAGCTCTTTGCTGGTGGAGGATTTAATCCCGTGTATTGCCTTGAACTATGTATTATTCTTTTCCCGTGTCAACTGACCTTTAAAGTTTGCTTATAGTGTTTTTTTGTCCCATGGAGAAACGTCTGTGTTTTAGGTAGTCAGATCTGTCAGCCTTGCCCCTCATGGCTTCCTATCGTCCCCAGGCCAACACTGCAAAAGTACTTCTATCCCTCTATCGCTTTTGGACTTTTTTGGTTTCTTTTTTTGCGTTTAGACCTTCACTTTATATGTGGCGTGAGGTCAGGACTGAGCCTTATTACTTTCTGGATGGAGAACTCATTTCCACGTTTATTAATGGTCCCATACTGACTGGTGATTCCATATGCCACCTATAGACTATTTTAGTCAGCCCACTGCCTATTCCTGAGGCAGTCTCTGGTTTTTAATTTTCACTTTATTCATCATTTTGATATGGGCAGAACAAATCCACCCCACCCCCCCAACTATTGTTTTTCAAGACTGTTTTGACTATTCCCGACAATCTTTTAGAATCAAATTTAAATATAGTTCCTTGGGGCGCCTGGGTGGCTCAGTGGTTTAACCCTCTGCCTTCGGCTCGGGTCGTGATCCCAGGGTCCTGGGATCGAGCCCCGCATCGGGCTCTCTGCTCGGCAGGGAGCCTGCTTCCCCCTCATTCTCTGTGCCTGCCTCTCTGGCTGCTTGTGATCTCTGTCTGTCAAATAAATAAAATTAAAAAAAAAAATTTAAATACAGTTCCTTTTTGGATTTGGAGTAGAATTATACTGAGTCCAGAGATGATCTGGGCAGCGGCGGGAGGGAGGGGGGACACAGTATCTTTGCCAACACTAAGTCTCCTCAACCAGGGACATGGAATTTTTCTGCATTTAAGCAGGTCTTCTTTTCTGTCATTTGGCAAGTTCCACAGCTATCTTCCGGCGGGTCTCACACACTGACTGCAAGGTGGGTTGCATTCATATGAGTGCACTACGATTTAGGGAATGGTCTGCCAACGAGGGAACCACTCCTGCAGAAAGTACAACAGAAAGAGCATGTAACACGGTGGCGAGAAGTGGGGACCGTGGGCAGGACGTGGGGGTGCAAAGCCTGGTTCGGCTACAATGGAGTGGAGCGCCTTTGGCAAACTGCACAACTTTGTCCAAACGCTCATTTTTGCTCATCTGTAAAATGGGAGAGAGCTGAGCGGTCCAGGATAGCAGCCGCTAGCTTCAGGGAACCAGTCACATTTAAATTACTTAAAATTAGACACAATTAACAATTCAGTTCTTCAGTGACACTAGCCACATCTCAGATGTTCCATAGCCCCAGGTGGTTCAATGGCTACTGGACCAGACAGTGCAGCTGTAGAACATTCCCTCCTGGGGGAAGTCCTATTGGATGGTGCTATTTTGGGGGACGGAATGATAGAAAGCATGCAAAAGGCTTACCATATGTTCTGGTAAGCAGCAAGCATTCAGTAAATATTAGCCAAGCTTATTAAGAATAATGAACCCATATTTTTTTTAAGATTTATTTATTTAGGGGCGCCTGTGTAGCTCGGTTGGTTAAGCAACTGCCTTCAGCTCAGGTCATGATCCTGGGGTCCTGGGATAGAGCCTCATGTTGGGCTCCCTGCTAGTGGAGAGCCTGCTTCTCCCTCTCCCTCTGCCCCCACCCACCTCCTGCTCTCTCTCAAAAAAATAAAAATCTTAAAAAAAAAAAAAAAAGATTTATTTGAGAGAGAGAGAGAGAGACCATGAATGGGGGAGGCAAAGAGAATCTCAAGCAAACTCCCCACTGAGTGCAGAGCCTGACATAGGGCTCAATCCCAGGACCCTGAGATCATGACCTGAGCCAAAATCAAGAGTCTGACGCTCAACCGACAGAGCCACCCGGGTGCCCCAAACCCATATTCTTAGTCAAACCAGTAACACAGCACTTGGCTAACCCTAATAGCAGAGGCAAATAAAACACAACGAGGTGCTCTGCTCTGGAGAACGACCATTCTGTTCACCGGTTCGCTAGTGGGGTTTCCAAAGCCTACTCTTTAAACACCTTTTCACGGCAGCTTGATAAAGATTTGCCATGATCTGGGGCACCTGGGTGGCTCAGTCATTAAGCATCTGCCTTTGGCTCAGGGCCAAAGGGGTCCTGGGATTGAGCCCCGTGTCAGGCTCCCTGCTCAGCGGGAAGCCTGCTTCTCCCTCTCCCACTTCCCTTGCTTGTGTTCCCTCTCTCGCTGTGTCTCTCTGTCAAATAAATAAATAAAACCTTTAAAAAAAAAGACTTTGGGGCACCTGGGTGGCTCAGTGGGTTAAGCCTCTGCCTTCAGCTCAGGTCATGCTCTCAAGGTCCTGAGATCAAGCCCCACATCAGGCTCTCTCCTTGGCGTGGAGCCTGCTCTCCTCTCTCTCTCTGCCTGCCTCTCTGCCTACTTGTGATCTCTGTCAAATAAATAAATAAAATCTTTAAAAAAAAAAAATAGAGTCTGTAAAAAAAAAAAAAGACTTTGCCATGATCTCAGGGGAGAGTGTTCTCGAATCAGTGCTGCAGCCCAGCTTGGTTCCTGAGAGGAGGAGGAAGGAGAAAGGGAATGTCTATGAACCAATGACAAGAACTTCAGGAGCTGTGTCCACGGCTTAAGCTCAGACTTGGGGAGCTGGGTCAGCAGAACGCGACATAAAGGGGAACAGCAGAGGAATTCTCCCTTCACCGCGGAGAGGCCATGGCCAGGAGCCCCTCACAGCGCCAGTAAGATCAGCAGGCTTGGAAAGAACTGGGGAGTGGGAAGGAAGCAAACATCCCATCAACAAGGGCTCTGGGGCAACAGAATGTAGGGAATGAGGATAACGAACATTGAAGTCAGCCTGAAGCATGGTTTCCAGCCTGTCTCCCCAAGGACTCCTCATCACGCGCGACACTTGCTGCTAGAGCTGACACCAGGAAGGGTAGGGTTAGCACCAGCTTTTATCAAGTGCATATTACAGATTCCGAGAAGCGCAGAGTGGGTAAGAGTATGGGTTCTGGGGTCAGGCAACCTGGATCTGGACGTGGGCTCCGCTGTTCACCCACCATGTGACGCTGGGCAAGTGCTTTCACCTCTCTAAACTCAGTGTCTGCATCTGTGAAATGGGCTTAGCAATGGTATCCTCCCTATAGGCTGCTGTAAGGGTCAGATGATTTTTACACTGTTTTTATCCAGTGACGATGACACACTTTACCAATACTGTGCAATCACCACAGCAATTGCATAAAGTAGGTCACAGAGCTAGTAAGTGGCAGAGCCAGACTCTCTCAAACCAGGTCTTTCCATCCGGGCTCAAGATCCCTGAATGAATAATGTGTATAAAATGTCACGCTCTAAAAAAAAAAGTCACGCTCTGATCTAATGTGCTGCGGGAGAACCCAAGAAAGAGCAGTGCGGTCTCTTTTTTTCAAGCCACAGAACTAAGCTTTTTCACCAGGGGGTGGAAATGAGCTCAGCGTCTTCTGCAGGAGCTCTTCTTCTTGGAAGATGGACCAAGGAGAAATGCCAGTGCAACCTTTTTTAAGAAGAAAGCTTGCCTCTGCCTCTCGCCATGCTTTTGCTCCACACTGGCATCTTCCCAGTGGTGAGGAAGCGTGCTGTCTGGCTAACACAAACCGCAGTTGCTCCAGGAAGAGATCTTTCCCACTTCTGGGAAAAAATTCATCCTGTCCATGAGATTCCCAAGTAGTTCCGAGTATTTCCTTTCTATCTATGTAGATTTGGGAGAGAGGTGGAAAATATCAGAGCAGGGGTCACCAAACTATGGCCAGTGGGTCTGCCTCCTATTTTTATAAATAAAGTTTTATTGGAACACAGCCATGTCACGTATTTCTGTATTATCTACAGCTGCCTTTTTTTTTTTCCTAAGTAATCTCTACACCCAACCAAGGGCTTGAACTCATGTCCCTGAGGGATCAAGAGTCACGTGCTCTTCCAACTGAGCCAGCTTGGCATGCAGAGCTGCTTTTGTGCTATGCTGGTAGCACTGAGTAGATGCCAGAGAGACTGTGTGGCCCAAGGAACCTAAAATGTTATCTGGGGACGCCTGGGTGGCTCAGTTGGTTAAGCGGCTGCCTTCGGCTCAGGTCATGATCCCAGCGTCCTGGGATCGAGTCCCACATCGGGCTCCTTGCTCGGCAGGGAGCCTGCTTCTCCCTCTGCCTCTGCCTGCCACTCTGTCTACCTGTGCTCGCTCACTCTCTCTCCCTCTCCCTGACAAATAAATAAATTTTAAAAAAATTTAAAAAAAATAAAATAAAATAAAATAAAATGTTATCTGGCCCTTTACAAAAGAAGTTTGCTGACCTTTAGATCTAGAGTCTTGAGAAGAGATGGCAAGGCATGCACACCTGTGACGGCTGGGCTGAAAGGTGTCTCTTGCCCAAAGCAGTTCAGCAGTGACCAGAGGGGAGGTCCAAGCCTTGAAGATTCATGTACTTCAACAAGTATCTCCTGTGAACCTACTATGTGTATATCAGATAATCATCTTACACAGAAGTCCTTGCCCTTGTAAAACTTACATTCTGGTGGCAGATGGAGATAACTATGTGCATATATATAACATCATGTTCAGGAGTAAAAATGTTATAAAAAAAGGAAAATGAAAAAAAATTTAAAAAAAGGAAAATGCAGGGTCTAAGGACTCTGTTATAAATATGGGGTCTGAGAAGATCTCGCTGAAGAAATGACTGGTGGAGGAGTTATTCTTGTTAGAGGGTCAGTAGGTGCAAAGGTCCTGAGGCAGGGGCAACAGTAAGGAGACAGGTGTGACTGAAGCTCAGGACGTGATGATGTGAGTGGTTTAAGATGAGGTCAGAGGGCAGCCAAGGGCCACATCATGTCATACGGGCCATAATAAGAACTTCATATTTTATTACCAGTTTGATGGGAAGTTATGGGAAGCTGAAAACAAGGACTTACCATAGTTTAATATATACATTACAAGGCTGCCATAACTTCTGTGCTGTGTACACAGACTCTGGGAAGCCATGGTGGGGGCAGGGAGACTGGCTGCAGATGGATAGTGGAGGCCTGGAATTGGCTGTAGTGGCAGAAGTGGGAAAGGGTCAGGTTTAAGATCTCACATGAAGGTGGTGCCCCAGAGACTTATTTATGGATTAGATGTGAGGTATGAGAGCAAGGAAGGTGCCAGGATGATTCTAAGGTTTTCGGTCTGAGCAACTGCATAGGGGTGCCGTTTCCAGTTCAGGGGGAATTCTGCTCTGGACATAGTAAGTTCAAAACGCAGCTCAGATGTCTACGTGGAAATGTCAAGCAGACGGCTGCGTAAATGGGTCTGGAGCTCAGGGAGAGGTATTTAAAGCCATGGAATCGGACGAGTCACCCCAGGAGTGCAGGAAGCACGGCTCCTGAGTACCGAGCCAGGGCACGCCAACATGAGACTGGGGGTCCTCACCCAGTCTGCAAAATAGAACCACTTGGAGGGACGCCTGGGTGGCTCAGTTGGTTGAGCGGCTGCCTTCGGCTCAGGTCATGATCCCAGAGTCCTGGGATCGAGTCCCGCATCGGGCTCCTTGCTCGGCGGGGAGCCTGCTTCTCTCACTGCCTCTGCCTGCCTCTCTGCCTGTTTGTGTGTACTCTCTCTCTCTCTCTGGCAAATAAATAAAATCTTAAAAAAAAAAAAAAAAAAAGAACCACTTGGAAACAGGAGGAAAAGAATCATGCCCAGGCACCTTCCCAGATCAATTAAAGCAGAAACTTTGGAAGTGGAGCCCAGAGACCAGCATTTTTTAACACTCTCCAGGTAATTCCAATGTCCAGTCTGGGCTGAGGATCACTGCTTTAGACTGGGAAGGTACAGCCAAAGGCGGGTAGAAAATCTGAACTGTGTGTGCTCCAGAAGTCAAGTGAAGAAAGCTTCCCAAGGGAGGGAATGGTCTTTTTTTTTTTTTTTTTTAAGACTTTTGTTTTTAAAAAATTCTTAAGTAATCTCCATACCCAACATGGGGCCCGAACTCACAACCCTGACATCAAGAGTCCCATGCTCCTTCAACTGATCCAGCCAGATGCCCCAGGAATGATCCCTTTATCGGGGTCATAGTCACATGAAAAGGGAGGTGCTGGGAACCCCAAACAATGTGAATGGGGTGCTTGGGTAGCTCAGTAGGTTGAGTGTCTAACTCTTGGTTTTGGCTAGGGTCATGATCTGAGGGTGGTGACATTGAGTCCCACGCTCAGGGCAGACTCTGCTCAGGATCCTTTCCCCTTCCCTCTCCCTCCCTCTCTGCTCCTTCCACTGCTTGCACGTGCATGCTCTCCAGAATAAATAAACTTTTAAAATTTTAAGGTGTGATGGTGGTATTTGGTTATGTGAGAAAAGAATCCTCACCTTTGAGCAATGTTTACAGAAAAATTTATGGATGTGTGGGATCTGATTCAAAAATAACAGAGGGGGGTGCCTGCGTGGCTCAGTGGGTTAAAGCCTCTGCCTTCGGCTCAGGTCATGATCTCAGGGTCCTGGGATCGAGCCCCGAAACGGGCTCTCTGCTCAGCAGGGAGCCTGCTTCCCCCTCCCCTCGCCTGCCTCTCTGCCTACTTGTGATCTCTGTCTGTCAAATAAATAAATAAAATCTTTAAAAAAAAATAACAGGGGGTACAGCTAAGCTGTGGATGGGACTTCAGTTCACCTTACTGCCTACTATTAGTTGGAGGAAAGAAAGAGGGGAAGAGGAGAAAAGAGGGAAGGAGCGAGGGAAGGAGACATTAATACAGAAAACTCCTTTGACCAGTCTTGTCAAGAGTGGCAAGAAAATGGGAGTGGAGTGCAGGAGAGGAGTCCTCCAACAGGAAAGACAGGATGGCAGCCACTGCCCCAGGGGAGGGTGGCAGGGATGGGAGCCCAGATGCAGGCGGGCTGGTGTGCTCGAAGGTGGCAGGATGAACTGTTCCCATCAGAAGGAAATTTTTAAATAAGCAAGGTCCTTAACGATAGAGAACAAACTTAGGGTTGCTGGAGGGAGGCGGGTGGGGGAGGAGCTAGATGGCTGAAGGGCATGAGAGGAGGTTGTGATGACCACTGCGTGTTGTATGTAAGTGATGAATCACTGAATTCTACTCCTGAAACCAACATTGCCCTATATGTTAACTAAAATTTAAATTAAAAAAAAAATAAAAACAAGGTCAGCCGAGAATGAAGAGAGGGATTAAGATTTAGAGTAATTTTTGGGACGCCTGGGTGGCTCAGTCGGTTAAGCGGCTGCCTTCGGCTCAGGTCATGATCCCAGCGTCCTGGGATCGAGTCCCACATCGGGCTCCTTGCTCGGCAGGGAGCCTACTTCTCCCTCTGCCTCTGCCTGCCTCTCTGTCTGCCTGTGCGCTCTCTGACAAATAAATAAATAAAATCTTTAAAAAAAAAAAAAAGATTTAGAGTAATTTTTTTAAAGCCACGGTCTCCCTAAAGTCCTTTAAGTCAGGCATGTGCCCAGACCACACCCCAGATCGGCTAAGCTGCTTGTCTTTCCCTGCTCCTGATTCTTGGGGTGCACCCAGGCACCAGCACAGGGGAGTGCTGGGCTCAGCCCACCCACTCTCTCAAAGCCAGGGGGACAGGCGGGCAGGCTGAGCACCCTGGGAAGACCAGCCATCACGAGGCCGTGCCAGCCCCCGTGACTGCTGGGAAATGTGGGTGGTGCACTCCAGCAAGCCAAGAAATGCCTGACTCAGGACATTTTAATTAGGGTTAGTCCCATGCTCTGCTCTGAGCTGCAGCCAGCCTTATGCGTATTCTCTCTCACAGACCCATAACCAAGAGACGATTTCTATTTCTGCGGCTGGTCCCGAGAATGCCTTCCAGAACTGGTCTCTGATAGGCTAACTCAAAGGTGGCTATGAGGGGCACCTGGGTGGCTCAGTGGGTTGAAGCCTCTGCCTTCAGCTCAGGTCATGATCCCGGGGTTCTGGGATCGAGCCCCGCATCGGGCTCTCTGCTCAGCGGGGAGCCTGCTTCCCTCCCCCTCTGTCTGCCTCTCTGCCTACTTGTGATCTCTCTCTCTGTCAAATAAATAAATAAAATCTTTAAAAAAAAAAAAAAAGGTGGCTATGAAAGATTATAAATGGCCCAAGGAAAATAAAGACGGTCACAGGGGTCCTTCCTTCTTTCTCCCTGGTCAGTCAACCCCAAGGGCGCCGCGATGCTGCCCAGCAGAGAGCCGGGAGGTTCAGACTCTAACAGCTACTGCTCACAGGCTGCACTGGGCGGGGCAGGGGGAGGACTGCGGGAGGGTCCTCACCCCTGTATTCACAAAGCAGGATAAACATGCCTGCCCTGACTACGGTAAGGGGGTCCACGGGGCAGGACAGACACAGTGAACTGCCCCACCGCTGCAGGCTCCCTCCCGGATTAGCTCAGAGCATGCACACGGCTCAGGCGGGAGAGACCAGTCCCCCCTACCCCGGCTGGCCACCCTGCTCCCGGGGCTACAGCAGCAGCCCTGGGGGCTCCTTGGAGACCAGGTATATTTAGACCAGGATGTTTAGGCCTCGCACTCCACGTGCAGGAGGTGGAAATCCAAAGGCAGGGAAACCCCACGGAACGAAGGGGGGGGGACTGCCACCTGTCCTCAAATCATCTCTTTTAGAAATGAAATTCACAATGGCCCTGGATTCAAGAGCTCAACTCGAACTCAGAGCCACCCTGAGCTGCAAGACCCCGCAGGGTCCCCGAATCCCTCGGCTGCCTCTCTCTCCCCGGCTGCTGCTGCTGCAGGTACGCTCTGGGGGAGGAACGAGCCTTGCAGAAAACGAGGGGGCCCTGTCTTCCTGGCCTTTGGAATTCTAGTCACAGTGAGTCCTGCGGGGTCAGACCAGCCCTGGGGGCCTCACGGACATTCGCTCTTGGGGGGGAAAAAAAAAGAATAATAATGTCTGATTCAAGGACTAGAAGGCCTGAGCCAAGAGCATGTCTGCAGAGAGGCTCTGCTGGAATCACGACAAGGCTGGGACTGGCCAGGTGGAAGGATTTCAGAATCTAGGAGCAGAAGGACTCCTAGAAATCACCTGGGTACAAAGCGGAGTTTCCTGGGGTGCCCCCCATTGTTGGGGGGAGTCAGAGTGAGGCTAACAGTGAATGCAAGTTTGACTAAAAAAACAGAAAGGAGGCACCTGGGGGGCTCAGTCAGTTAAGTATCTGCCTTTGGATCAGGTCATGATCCCAGGGTCCTGGGATCGAGTCGTGCTGGGCTCCTTGCTCAGCGGGGAGCCTGCTTCTGCCTCTGTCTGCCACTACCTGCTGCTTATGCTTGCTCACTCTCTGTGTCAAATAAATAATAAATAATTTTTTTTAATTAAAATTAAAAAAAAAAAAAAGAAAGTCTGGCTACTGAATGTGCTGAAGATCAGAAAAATGATCTGGGGCACCTGGGTGGCTCAGTGGGTTAAAGCCTCTGCTTTCGGCTCAGGTCATGATCCCAGAGTCCTGGGATCGAGCCCTGCATCGGGCTCTCTGCTCCGCAGGGAGCCTGCTTCCTCCTCTCACTGCCTGCTTCTCTGCCTACTTGTGATCTTTGTCTGTCAAATAAGTTAAAAAAAAAAAAAAATGATCTGATCCTTACTTTGCCGGCAAGAGAACGGGGCCCAGGGAGGTGAAGGTGCTTCCTGCCTCTCCTGGCTTTGTGCGGTGGTCCTTGTGCCTTACTGCACCGTCTTGGCCCTGAAGTAGATGTTCTTGGAGCTCCTTCTGCTTCCATCCCCACCGAGGGTAAGGCCATAGTCAGGGGTGCCTGCTGTAACCATCTGGGAAGTGCTCATCCCCGCGACTTACTGAGAAGGGCCTCGGGCCATTTCCAGGGCTCTGCAGAAGGGGAGCTGGGGTTTGGGGACAAGGGCAGGAACATCCTCGTTGCCTCCTTCCTAGACAACACGAGAGGGTGGACAGGGGTTCTGGCCCACTGGGTAACCGCTGCTCCAGCAACCCCCCGCAACTGCAATGTTTCTGACTTACTCTCCTAACTTTATTTCATTATTTTTTCAAGCAGGCTCCATACCCAATGTGTAGCCCAACATGGGGTTGAAATTATGACCCTGAGATCAAGACCCAAGCCGAGATCAAGATGCTCAACCAACTGAGCCCCTCAGGCACTCCATGACTTAACTGTCCTAATTTTTAAATCCCTAACCTGAGATCCCGCCCCGCCTTAGCCTGAAGAGCACTGCGTTCCCCATCACAATTACGGTAGATTATGGAACCAGAAATCACTGCTACATAAGAACCCGAGACACTGCAGCTCAGAAATGCTCGGCCTGGTTTCTTGGGAGGCATGAAAAACCCTGTCCATCTGTCAGCAACTCCGCCCGCCCGGGAGAGGCTTGGCCCGGGCTGGGTGGCATCCTAGGGCTGACTGGCCCCATCTGAGTCACCATGCGGGGTGGCGGGATGGTGTGCTGTTTGTTTATCACGAGCCGGGCACTGCTTTGTAAGCAAAAGGAGTGAAATCAATGCTTCTTAACCATTTATTTGCAACTAAATACACCCAATTAGAACGGCTTTCTTTCCCATGGCCCAAAAACTCACAGGGCCCCTTTGCAAGCTCTCTGCTTTTTTGGCAGCTCTGTGGAAAGATATGGGCAGGAAGGGGGGTTGCGGGGAGAAAAGGCTAAAAAAAGCAGGTACTTGAATTATCCACGGATTTCATCTTTTGTGTGTGTGCTTTCTTTAGGGTGTTGGAACAGTGAGAGCAGAAGGGGACAGGCCTAGCTGGGCACAGATCATGGGGGTAATTTGATGGAATGTGGTTTCCAAGAGTAGTTAAGTGCCTCCCCTTCCTGGAGAAGGAGTGTCCCAGCCACAAGGTACTGCAACTGTCGAAGGTAGTAGGGGGCTCGCCCTCTCATGGCGGGCCTGTGAGTGGGGACGAAAGTGGCAGGAGTCTCTGCTGAGAGGTGGCTGGGCAAACGCCACAGCCCTCGAAGCCAGCCAATGGCCCAGAAGGACATGCAGCCCACACTCCATGCCGCACTTTGGCCCCTGGGACGGAGGCAGGCCCTGTTGCGTCAGGGGCCCCGCTCAGTGGCATGTGTGGCCCTGACAGAAAGAGGAAGGAAGCTTTTTGAAGACTGTTCCTCTCAGTCTTTTAAAGCCCGGGAGCCTCACTGGTTTTGCCTTCAGCTTTCACTTCCCCTCTCCTCAGCTGTACCTGCAACATGACCTCTCCAATGCGCCCCTCACCCGACGGCCATTTTGATGCCCCAGAAAATGTCATCAGGTCACCATCTAAATCAAAATATTGGGTTTTGAGGACACTGGGGGGACCCCTGCTTCCACCCCATGGTCCGTGCGACACAGTCAAAGGCTAACAATGTAAATATGGGTTCAGGAAGCATGACAACAACTCCATGGGTTACACACTCATACTGGCCACTAACGGACCTGGGGGACAGGTGAGTAGACACCTAACCCACTGTGGGGCGCTGACGGTCTTCTCTTCTCGAGTGCCAGCCCCAGGGGGTGGGGGCTCGGTGGGTCCTGTTCACTGCTGGTTCCCATTGACTGGAGGAGTGTCACTCAGCCAACAGCTGTTCAATGAACACACGGTTTTAAGGAGGCCTGGCCCACACAACTGACCCGAGAGGATGGATTATCTGTTGTAATTTCAAGACAGACATCATGGGATGGAAAAGGACCAGAGTAATGGAAAGAGCAACAGCCAGAAACGTGGGGCAAATCCAGCTCTGCCCCTTACGGGCATCAGAATCCAGGGCAAGTTCCCGCTCCAAACCTCATTCCACGCCAGTATTAGACCGGGCTCATGGCCTAGCCTGTGAGTGTGCTGCAAGCCTGGCGCAGGAAATGTGTGTATCCAACAGGCTGAAGAAACTCAACGCAGGGATCATCTGGTGCTACTACCCTGCTACCTCTCGTGTACTTGGCCATTTCTTGCCGCGGTGGTCTGTGGCACCCAAAATAAAGAACCTAGGGGCAAAGTGTGAACAGAGGTCGACTACATACTAAAATTAACTTTGGAGATTTTTGTGGATTTCAAAGTTACACTAGTCCCTTCCTTGTTCTCAAATATTACCTCGTTTCTTAGAATCTCTTAATCCCAACTCTTAAGCACAGTTATCCAGGGAGGAGAGCCGATTCTAGGACCCCTCCTTCCTTCCTTCTTGCTTCTTTCCTTCCTTCCTTCTTGTTTCTTTCCTTCCTTCCTTCCTTCCTCTCCTTCCTCTCTCCATCTCTCCCTCCCTCCCTCCCCCATCTCTCCCCCATCCCTTATTTCAGTAATCTCTACACCCAGTGTGGGGATCGAGCTCATGACCCTAAGATCAAGAGCTGCATCACCTGTGACTGAGCCACCCAGGTGCCCCTAATACTTCCTGATGTTTTGGGGGTTTTTTGTTTTTTTTGTTTTTTGTTTTTGTTTTTTGAGAGAAAGCATGCATGTGTGCACACACGCACAAGCACTGAGGAGGGGCGGAGGGAGAGAGAGAATCTCAAGAAGACTCCTCACCTAGTGCAGAGCCTGATGCAGGGCTCGATCTCACAACCCTGAAATCATGCCCTGAGCCAAAATCAAGAGTCAGACACTTAATCGACTGAGCCAGCCAGGCGTCCCCTTCCTTATGTATTTCTATAATGCTTGTGAAGCATTCAAGAAAAGGGGGGAACAACAGGCTGCCAATACATAAAACAGGGGACAACAGTTGTGTGGCAGGGCCAGCTGCTGTGCGAGCAGGATGGAGGACATGCTCTCAGGACCCTGGACGGTCACGGTGACCAACAGAACAATGACCTGAACTTCCATCTCCAGCCAAAGGCACTCTCCCTGAAACTGTCCTTATTCTCCTGCCTCAAAGGGAAGTTCTAGAATGTTCCCACCTTAAGCGAGCAGCCATAAGGACAGAGCTGGAAAGGAAAGTTCACCCAAACCAACTGGCCCTGCTGTCTCATGTGGTCGCTCTCCCCGCACTGCAGGTCCCAAGCTCAGACACCTGCTGCTTGGTTTCTCAGCCAGGCCACCTGGGAGCAGAAACCCACTGCGTTCCTTGGACCAAAGGGCCCCGCCGGCTTCAGTAAAGAGAGGGCCCAGGGCGTGGTGCGATGGGATAGACGGACGCCCAGTGTCACAAGGCTTCAAACAGAAACCTAATGTTAGGGAAGCATTTTGTAAAAAGAAAACCATGTCCTAAAACTGAATGGGCAGGCCTTGGAAAAGGCAACAACCACTTATTATCCCACGCTGGGCCTGGGTGGGATCACTCATGGGGTCAGGCGCACGTTCCTGTGCTTCCCGGCTGGGAGCCTTCGGGTCCCTCACTGGAAAGGCTCTATTCTGTGAGAGGGGAAACGAGCACAGAACAGTTAGTGCCAACATTAGGACACAGGCAGGGGGAGAGGGATCGAGGAGAAGCAATCCTGACCCTTAGTACTGTGTGTGCAGGTGTTTTCTCTAGAGCTCTGCCCCAGTAACTCAGGTCACTGGGGATTTTCAGAGCTCTTAAGACTTTTAAACTCTTAAGAGTTTTTCTATGAAGCCAGAGAGCACAAAACTATTCATTGAAACCCAATGGTCAATATATTTCCCACATATACAGAAACACAAGAACCTGTCTAGAAATCAGCTGCCCTCGCTAATTTGCAATGAGCTCTCCAACCTAAGCTATCTGAGGGATGGGTAAATGGTGGGGGAAGCCCACCACCCCTGCCAGCCTCTTCCGCCGCACTCACAGGCCCAGTGGAACAACACAGCTTCGGCTTCTTCTCCAGCGTGAGCAGAGCCCGACTAGGAGACCCAGCTCGGGGGACCCGGCTGGAAACAGAACCTCACTTGGGGCCTGAGCTGGTGGGGCAGCACATGTGTGCTGGGCAGGAGACCCGGGTGAGGGGAAGGTCTCCTGACCTACGAACATTCGTTCCTGGGATGGCTAATTTACTAAAACCCAGGGACGCCTGGAAGGCTCAGTCTACGAAGCATCTGCCTTCAGCTCTGGTCATGATCTCAGGGTCCTGGATGGCGCCCTGTTGTCAGGCTCCCCACTCAATGGGGAGTCTCTTGTCCCTCTGTCCCTCCCCCACTCATGAGCTCTCCCTTTCTCAAAAAAATAAAACCTTAAAAAAAAATCCACGGGGCACCTGGGTGGCTCAGTGGGTTAAACCTCTGCCTTCAGCTCAGGTCATGATCTCAGGGTCCTGGGATCGAGCCCCACGTTGGGCTCTCTGCTCAGCGGGGAGCCTGCTTCCCCGCCCCCCGCCTGCCTCTCTGCCTACTTGTGATCTCTCTGTCTCTCTCTGTTAAATAAATCAATAAAATGTTTAAAAAAAAATCCACATATTTGCCTTGTTTAAGGAGAGCCAAACAGGAGCTGAGGAGACAAAAAGCAGAGGTCACTTACTTTTTATTTTACACATTTCTGAGCTCTTTGTGTGCTTTTGTTTATTTATTTATTTATTAAAAGATTTTATTTACTTGATAGAGAGAGACACAGCAAGAGAAGGAACACAAGCAGGGGGAGTGGGAGAGGGAGAAGCAGGCCTCCCGAGGAGCCCAGGGACCGATGTGAGGCTCGATCCCAGGACCCTGGGATCATGACCTGAGTTGAAGGCAGATGCCTAACTAACTGAGCCACCCAGGTACCCCTCTTTGTGTGCTTTTAAAAACAACTACTCATTTTTTTAAAAAAAGATTTATTTGACACAGAAAGAGCATGAGCACGAGCAGGGGGAGCAGCAGGCAGAGGGAGAGGGAGAAGCAGACTCCCCGCTGAGCAGAGGCTCAATCCCAGGACCCTGAGATCAGGACCCAACCCAAAGGCAGATGCTTAACGACAGAGCCCCCCAGGCGCCCCACAAGTACTCATTTTCTTAGAACACCATCTCGTTCTCTTACCCTAGTCAGTGTCCTTTATTGGAAGCCACATCACCTCCTTGGGCTGGTCACCTCTTGTCACCTCCTCCATACAACAGACTCCCCTGCCAATTCTCTACCCCAGTAGCTGCCATTGTAGTGCCTTCATACCACCAACCAGGATCTGAAATCATCTTTGTATGGTGTGTCTACTAACTCATCACTGCATCTCTCACTGAAATATCCGCTGCTCGCTGCTGGAGGGCAGGGATCTTATCTGCCTCGCTCACTGCTTACCCCCCCACCCAGGGCCTAGGACCCTAGGAACAGAGGGGGAAGGGTGGTTCTCAGTAAATACTTTTTGAAAAACAAAACACAAGGACTTGTGATGGGATTTACCATTGTCCATATTCATTCCACAAGCCTGAAATGATACACAAAAACCCAGCTGTCACAGAGATTCGATCACCTACAGGGCCAGTCTCACCGACTGTTTGGAAGGTGACCCATAGCCTACGCTGATGAGGATTTTTCTGCTTTTTTGTGTGTGGTTTTTTTTTTAAAGATTTTATTTATTTATTTGACAGAGAGAAAGAGCACAAGCAGGGGGAGCAGCAGGCAGAAGCAGGCTCCCCACGAAGCAGGGAGCCCGATGAGGAGCTTGAACCCAGGATCCTGGGATCATGACCTGAGCCGAAGAGGGTTGGTTAACCAACTGGGCCACCCCGGCGCCCCAATGAGGACTTTTTACACAAGCTCGCGGGCACATATCCACAGTACAGCCTGCAGAACCAGCCCGCTCTTGTCCACAAGGGCTTACGGGAGCGTAGCCGCTCTCCTGTGTGGGTGGACGGTCTGTGGCTGCATTTGAGCTACAAGAGCAGCACCGAGCAGTTTGCAACAGAGACCAGGTGGGCTGAAAGCCACCTGGCATTTCATGGAAAAGTCTGGCAAAGCCTGAGCCTGAAGAAACTGAGAAGCGTCGTCTGAGGCTCCGACTGCAGGGCTCACACAGGCGCTGGCCTGGCAGTAGCTGGCGGCTCACTCAGGCCCGGCCTGAGCTCCACACTGTGCTCAGGGCTCCGAGTGTGTTATGTCCTGAGATTTCGTTCTCATGACAACACTATCCGTAAGTTTTGACGGCGGAGGCTGATGGAGGCGCAGCCATTTGCCAGGGTCAGAAAGGCCAGTGACACAGCCAGAATTCAAGGCCAGACTCAGGTCTGTGCCCCTGGGGAACCAGCACATGCGTCCACGACGCTCTAGAGCTTCCACACAGTGCGCTGTCCAGCTACGTCCAGCAGAACCCTGGGTGCGCTTAAGGCTGCTCTGTCTCCTCAGAAGACCACCCGATGTCCCCACATCCTCGGGGGTGTTTCTACTCTTTCTCGGTAGAAACCAATCTGTCAAGACCCAGATAAGCCCTCCTTCTCTGGGGGTTTCTCCTTGCTCTAGTGATTTTTTTTTTTTTTTTTAGATTTTATTTATTTATTTGACAGAAAGAGACACACAGAGAGAGGGAACACAAGCAGGGGGAGAGGCAGAGGGAGAAGCAGGCTTCCCACCAAGCAGGGAGCCCAAAATGGGCTCAATCCCAGGACCTTGAGATCATGACCTGAGCCAGAGGCAGAAGCTTAACTGACTGAGCCACCCAGGCATCCTGCTCTACGGATTTTAAAATTCTCTCTCCAACCATCACACAGACCGCTGGGGGACAGAGGCTGCTTCTTACTCATACTCCGCATATATGCATACAACATGCTCCTCCGAAACAAAACAGTCTCTCGTAAAAACCACTGCCTTGGGGCACCTGGGTGGCTCAGTTGGTTAAGTGTCTGCCTTCAGCTCAGGTCATGATCCCGGGGTCCTGGGATCGAGCCCCGCATCGGGGTCTCTGCTCAACGGGGAGTCTCCTTCTCCCTCTGCCTCTGGCCCTGCTTGTGCTCGCACGCACGCTCTTTCTTTCTGTCAAATAAATAAATAAAATCTTAAAAAACCATCGCCTTCCCTCCCCTGGAGAAGACTGTTGAGCCGAACCACATGCCTGTCCAATATGCCGGCACGGACAGCTCCCTGCACTGTCAACAAGTCGGCCACCGCAGGCTTCTTTATCTGCACCTGGGATGTTTCTGCCTCCTCTCCCTTTCCAGAACCTATGGAACTGGCTTTTCAGTCAACTGTGCTATTAAACTCTCCAAGTCTCTCTAACCCCCTGAACCCTGCCTCCATATCAAAACACAGGTTCCCCTGGGCGCCGGCGGGCCAACAGCCCTGTCACCTCTCCGGGATAAGAGCCCCTGCTCCTTATCACAAAACCCTGTGAAAATGACTGAACTCAACAAGACTCCTTGGGGTGAGCGGCTACGCCTGGGGGTGTGGTTCTTGGGAGGGGGACAAGGGAGGCTTTTGGGTGACGGTGGTGTTCTGTTTCTCGATCTGGGTGCTGGACATGTGCATATGTTCACCTGGTGAGAACTCATTCAGCTGTACACTTAGTGTAAATATATTCCATTTTCTGTAGGTATGTTCTCGTTCAATAAAAAGTTCTAAAATACCCTTTGCCTGGGCACCTGGGTGGCTCAGTTGGTTACGTGTCTGACTCTTGGTTTGGGCTCAAGTCGTGCTCTCAGGATCAGGGTCATGATCAAGCCCCACATGGGGCTCTGAACTGGGCGTGGGACCTGCTTGAGATTCTCTCTCCTTTCCTGCTGCCCCTCCCACTGCTCTCTCTCTCTCTAAAAATAAATACATCTTTAAAATACCCTTGGCAAATATAGTAATACACAATGGATCTTTTTTTTTTTTTGCAAAAACATACATCTCATTTTTGCAGGCAACAACCTTCTAAAAGGATGGGCAAGACCACTTTACTAGCAGCAGGGCGAATGAAAGAAAAAAAGACAAAGCACTATCCAGGAGCTACATAACAAATTTCGGTGAGACTGGTGTTCAAGGGCAAGTGTGACCCCAAGGCCACCAGCCCTCACCGCCTTTGGCCGAAGCCCATCCCATTGGTCTTAGGAGCAGATACTCTGGTTCAGAAAACCAAACGCCCTTCATGATGCAAGAATACAAAACAGTTCCCTGAAACACAGCACACAAAGAAAGAGGGTACCAAGTCCAAATGATGTTGTATAACAGCCCTTAGGTGGCAAGGCACTTAGCCATCTTCAGAACCTTGTAGAAGTAAGGAACTGGCTCTCCCACAAACAGAAAAAGCTAGGGCTTATGCTATGGACAGAATGTCTGTGTGTGATGGTATTAGGAGGCAGGGCCTTTCGGAGGTGCTGAGGTCATGGGGGCGGGGGGAGCCCTCATGCTAGAGATTAATGGCCCTAATCAAAGAGATCAGGAGCGGTCCCCTCTGCTTCCCCCAGCTGAGGTCCCAGGGGAAGTAAGCAGTCTGCAGAGGGAAGAGGGCCCTCATCAGAACCCAACCACGCCAGCCCCCTACTTGCAGACTTCCAGAATTCAGACCAGCCAGTGAACACCTGCTGTTTACAAGCCACTCAGTCCTTGGGAGCTTGTTACAGCAGCTGGAACAGACTCGGACAACTTAACTAAGGCTGAGTCGAACGCCTTGCTCAACATCCTATATACGCTCTCGTTAAATTTTCACAGCCCTGATTTTATCCCTGCTTTTATAGATGAGAAAAATGAGGCATGGAGAGGTTAAGGAACCTACCTAAGGTTAAAGGGTTGCTAATTGGCAGGGCACGCAGCCACGCTCCAGAATCCATGTTCTTAACCGTGAAGCTAGAGTCGGGCCTTTGGTTGTGATGCACCCGGGGATGGGTTCCCGGTTGCTCGGGTGGGACTTATATCTTCAGGCGTGCATTACCGCTCAATAAAACGTGCTTATCTGACGCGCACGATTACAAGAATCTTGACAAGCACTCTCAACTCCTTCCTAAATGGCAGTCTGATCTACAGCGTGAATCTCTGTCTTGAAAAAATTCATGCTTACAAAAATAACAGTGTCCATGTCTACCCCCATCTACCAGAACTTTCCCCATTTATTTGTTGGAAATCCAGAGACAAAACACTTGGCGCACCTGAAGCCATTATCAGCCCAGATTAGATTAGAAGTGTCAGCAGGCTCCCTTTCTCTTCCATTATGAAAGATTTATTGCTTTAAAAAAAAAAAGATTTTATTTATTTATTTGGCAGAGATCACAAGTAGGCAGAGAGGCAGGCGGGGATGGGGGGTGCGGGAAGCAGGCTCCCTGCTGAGCAGAGGGCGACCCTGAGATCATGACCTGAGCCGAAGGCAGAGGCTTTAATCCACTGAGCCACCCAGGCGCCCCAAGGTCTATCGCTTTCAAACAAAGCATTTGCTTAACCTGAACCCCTTGAGTTAGCAAAAACTATACCCCAATTGCATCAGCAAAGCTCAGGAAAAGTAAATAAATAAAATTTTTGTCCCATGTCTGCAATGTTACTTTTAGTTGTGCTTTTAAGAAGAACATTTCAGTAAGCTCATTTTGGATCTACTTTTCTTTTAAGCCACATCAATCTCAATGAAAGGTAGAACTGCCAGTCTATGTCACTTTTGAGGAATTTACGTGTGTGGGGGGGGCTATTTAAATATAATAGCTGATTTAATGAATCATCTTCATGTTGGTTTGTTGAATTAAAATTATCTGATGACCCTTTCCTCCCCCTCTAAATCATTCCCAGTTTCTAAAACTATCAGGTGAGAAGGAACTCAAATTGGGGGTAGGGGGCGTGATAAATATTTTCATTCAACCCCCTTCCTCAAATAAGTGTCAATTCTGGTTTGGTTTAAGAAAATAGGACCAGGAAACCTGGGTGGCACAGTGAGTTAAGCTTCTGCCTTCCGTGTGGGTCATGATCTCCGGTTCCTGGGATGAGCCCTGCAATGGGCTCTCTGCTCAGTGTGGAGCCTGCTTCCCCCTCTCTCTCTGCCTACTTGTGATCTCTCTGTCAAATAAATAAAATCTTAAAAGAAGAAAAAAGAAGACAATTGGACCCTTTCCAGATAAGCTGACTTCCTCACACAGTGACATGCTGTTAATAAGCAGTGTTTTTTTCTACCTGGAATTGGGGCCATGATGTCTACTGCAGGAAGCCCCAGACAGCAGCGTGTCTGTGTGCCACCAAGTTCCATGGGTCACCACCCAAACTGCAGTCCCCAGGCACCTGGGGTTCTCAGCCAAAGCCCTGGAACTGCCATCCGTGGGCAAGACCATGCAGGGAACTTCCCGGGGCCCGAGGCGGCGGGCGTCACCTAGAACCCCGAGGAGCGGGGGCTGCTTACGCCCCGCCGCCGCGCCCCGAGGAGTCGCCCCGGGGAAGCCGGGGCCGCGGTGGGGGGACCGGCGGGTCGCGGCGCCACGGAGTGACGCAGGGTCCCTCGCCAGCCCCGGGGGAGCTCCGGGGATGCTGACCTCAACTTTGCTCTTTACAAACAGCTCGGAGGCCGCCGCACTCACGTGAGCCGCCCCGCAGCGGTCCCTGGCCCCGGGGTCGCGGAGGGGAAGGGCGGTGTCCCCGGGCCCCGGGGACCGGAGGGACGCCCCGACCCCCCCCCCGGCCCCGGCGAGCGACCCGCGGCGGGGGGAGGAGGGAGTAGGGGCGCCGGATGGGCTCGGTGGGGGTGAGGGGGTCCGGCCGCGGGGAGCAGGCCGCGCTCACCTTCTTCACCGACAGCGAGATGTTCTCCAGGATCCGGTCCTTCACCTCCCGCGGCTCCATGGCGCCGCCGCTGCTGCCGCCGCCGCCGCCCCGCCGCCGCCGCTTCCCGCGCCGGGGGCCGGGGGCCGCCGCCAA
Organism: Mellivora capensis; assembly: GCA_004024625.1. Lineage (NCBI taxonomy): Eukaryota > Metazoa > Chordata > Mammalia > Carnivora > Mustelidae > Mellivora > Mellivora capensis. The sequence goes on from PISX010006319.1 coordinate 92,008, forward strand.
CCGCTGCCGCCGGCCGTGCGGGGGCTCCGTCGTGCCGGCCGCGGGGCCCGGCGCCCGCCGCCCGGCCCTCGCCTCGCCCGGCCCCTCGCTCCGCCGCGGCCCGGCGGCTCCGGAGCGCGGCCGGGGGGGAGGAGGCCGCGGGCTGTGCGCGGCGGCGGCGGCGGCGGCGGCGGCGGCAGCGGCGGCGGCGGCGGCAGGAACTGATGTCAGGCGGGGCGGCGCCAAGGCCGGCGGTCGGGCTGGGGCGTCCGCGCCCGGAGACCCGCCGGACCTCCGGCTCCCGTCCCCGGGCCCCGCGGCGCCCGTCGGCCCCCAGCCCCTGCGGCCGGGGACCCCGGACTCCCCCACGGAGCCGGGGCCGCCGAGCCCCAGCCCTTGTCGGCTCACAGCCCCTCGGGCCGGGGGCCGCGGAGACCCCCGCAGCCCGCAGACCTCAGGGACCCCCAGATCCCCGCAGACCTTGGGCCCCTTCCCCTGCCCTTGCCAACCCACAGACCCAGGTCTCCCAGGGCTCCTCCGCGACCCCGAGCCCCTCCACCCGCTCCGGCCCGGGACCTCGGAGGCCCCCCCAGATCCCAGGGATCTGGAGAAGCCGCCGCCCCCGGCCCCGCCGGCCAGAGACTTCCCCTCAGCCCACAGAGCCCACCTGTACCTTCCCTTTCCTTGGCCCTGAGGCCCCTGCCATGCCCGGGATCCTGAGGACCCCCCTCCCCCGCCCCCGTCAATGCACAGACACCGGCTCCCCTCACCTCCGAGACCCAGGGCCCCTGGCTTTTGGCAGCATAGGGACCTGAGTACCCCCAACCCCGACAGACCCAGAGACCCCAGCCCTCTGGCCCTCACTCGTTGCCCCCGCCCTCACCAGCCCAGAGAAGCCAGCCCCTCTCCTCAGTTCCTACCCTCCCCGCCCAGTCTTAAACTTTGAGGCCATTTCAGGGCCGAGGTGCTCCTCCAAAACACACCCTCTGCACTTCCCCCTTCAATCGCAACACCCACTCTGACTCTTAGCCATACACAGTTCTTCATGGGTCCACTTACCCTGGGGACTCCAACTCCCTCAGTCCTGAAACCCGCGGTAACAATTCCCTCTATTCCCACATACACCCCTCTCCAAATTCCCCTAAAGCCACCTACGGTTAAAAGAGTTTTCATTCTCCTACCTGGTTCTTAGCTCATTTGGTCTCCAAATACATCCTGATACATCCATCAGTCCCTCTTTTTTATTCTTAAAAATAAAAGGTCAGGGGGTGCCTGGGTGGCTCAGTTGGTTAAACATCTGCCTTTGGCTGGGGTCATGACCCCAGGGTCCTGGGATCAAGCCCCACGTTGGACTCCCTGCTCAGTGCTGCTTCTCCCCTCTCCCTCTGCTGCTCCCCCTGCTTGTGCATGCTCTCTCTGTGTTAAATAAAATCTAAAAAAAAAAAAAGTCACTATATATTTATTTTTTCACTTTATGAAACTTAGCTACATAACAGTTTCAGGTGCACAGCATAATGATCCGATATTTGTATATATCGCAAAATGATCAGTACTCTTTATTTTTTTTTAATAAATTCTTGTTTTTTTTGTTTTTATTTATTTATTTATTTTCATTCTTTTAGATTTTATTTATTTGTCAGAGAGAGAGCGAGCACAGGCAGACAGAGTGGCAGGCAGAGGCAGAAGCAGGCTCCCTGCTGAGCAAGGAGCCCGATGTGGGACTCGATCCCAGGACGCTGGGATCAGGACCTGAGCCGAAGGCAGCCACCCAACCAACTGAGCCACCCAGGCATCCCAGTACTCTTTATTCTTAAGACACACCAATTCTCAACTTCAGCTTCCTATTTTCCCTCTTTTCTGCCCGGCTACCCCTCCCCCAACCTCCCAGACCTGTCACCTCAGCACCTTTAAGAAACACTGACTCTACAGCTTATCCTAGGTGAACCCCACCCCATACACAACCAAAAGATCCCTCTCCATCCCTCAGTGTCCCCAGGAGAGACCCAAGATGGTGGTAGTTATTTGTTTTGTTTGTTTAAGATTTTTTGTTTGTTTGTTTGTTTAAGATTTTATTTTAAATAATCTCTACACCCAGCGTGGGGTTCGAACTTACAACCCCAAGATGAATCGTCGCACACTCCACTGACTGAGGCAGCCGGGTGCACATTGTTTTGTTGTTATGTGACTGGGTAGGCGGACAACATTGTGTGTCAGTCAAAGGAAAGAGAACAACTGGAGAAACTGCATTCCATTGGCACTTCCAGATCTGGGTCAGGAGTTTTCGATGCCGATGATGATGGTGGTTCTAAGTGTTGGGTCCTAACCCAGGCTAGGCTGCCTACAGGCCCTGACCTGTCAGATGCAACTCGGGCTCACGAGAATCCATTCAGCCCAGAGTGGAACCAACCAGCTCTGTGATTCTTCCTTGCTGTTAAACAGTAAGACATCTCCTGGGCAGCATCTTCCCTGGGTGCCACCTTCCTATAAATGGCTACTCCTGGCTTGGGCACATGACGGCTTCAGCGGACGTTTGGATTTCTGGGCTGCATACCTGTGATGTAAGGTGGCGGCATTTCTGTCATACTGTTTTCATCTTCACACACTGGGGCATGGGCACAGTCAACTTTTTACAACATTCAGGAGGGACATACAGCCTTACTGCCTACTGGATTCCTAAGGGGGACGCCAGGGTGGCTCAGTCGGTTAAGCGTCTGCCTTCAGTTCAGTTCATGATCCCGGGTTCCTGGAATCGAGCCCCGCATCAGGCTCCCTGCCCAGTGGGAAGCCTGCTTCTCCCTCTCCCACTCCCCCTGCCCCCCAGCTCATGCTCTCTCTCTCAAACAAATAAACCTTTTTTAAAAATCCCTAAGGTTTGCGTAGGTAAGTGGGTGGAGAAGAGAGGCATCACAAGACTTCTTGCAGGGAACAGGAGGGGGCCAAGTGTGTGTTCACATGCAGATAACTGCCCCATGCCCAGAGCTCGAATATGGAACTCATCCTCGCCTGCCAAAGACAAGGCAATTCGGAGGTACCTGATGGGCTCAGCCGACAGAGCATGTGACTCTTGATCTTGAGGTTGTGAGTTTGAGCTTCAGGTTGTGTGTAGAGATTACTTAAGGAAAAAAAAAAAAATAGGGATGCCTGGGTGGCTCATTTGGTTAAGCGGCTGCCTTCGGCTCAGGTCATGATCCCAGTATCCTGGGATCGAGTCCCACATCGGGCTCCTTGCTCGGCGGGAAGCCTGCTTCTCCCTCTGCCTCTGCCTGCCACTCTGTCTGCCTGTGCTCGCTCGCTCTCTCTCCCTTTCTGACAAACAAATAAATAAAATCTTTTAAAATAAAATAAAGAAGGGACACCTGGGCGGCTCAGTTAAGAAGCTGTCTTTGGCTCAGGTCGTGATCCCAGGTTCGTGGGCTCGAGCCCCGCATGGGGCTCCCTGCTCAGCTGAGAGCCTGTTTCTCCCTCTCCCTCTTCCTGCCACTCTGCCTGCTTGTGCTCTCTCTCTGTCAAATAAATAAATAAAATCTTTTTTAAAAGGGAGGGAGAAGAACAAACCAGAAAAGAACAAAACAAAGACGCCCCAGGATGCCTATCAGTCCAGTTACAGGGAGTCTCAGAAGCTCATCCATTCATCTATTGCACAAGACTTCAGATCATGTGGCAAGTGCATGAGACTTTGAGGCATCAGGAGTCAAAAGCCTCAGCTGACTCATGCTATGGCCTCGGGCAAATCCCTGTCTTAGTTTCCAAATCAGTGATACAGGAAAAATGACTTTGCTCTTCTTCTTCCTTTAAATAGTATCTCGACCTGCCTCTCACCACTCGATTCCATCAGGTGAGGGATGAGGTTGGGGACAAGGCCCATCACGGAGTCCACAGATCCGGCCACCCACCAGGTCTTCTTCACTCTTCCTTCCAAAGATGTGTGCTGCCCCAGAGAGGAAGGGGATAGGAAAAAATTCTGGCAGTTTTATCCTGCCACATCCTTAAAAGATCACTGGACAGACATTTTTTAAAAAGGGGGAGGGATGGGGCACCTGGGTGGCTCAGTTGGTTGGGCGACTGCCTTCAGCTCAGGTCATGATCCCAGGGTTCTGGGATCGAGCCCCACATCGGGCTCCTTGCTCAGTGGAGAGCCTGCTTCTCCCTCTCCCTCTGCCTACCTGTGCTCGCTCTCACTCTCTCTTTCTGTCAAATAAATAAATAAAACCTTAAAAAAAAAAGGTGGAGGGAACAGGGGAATGGGTTAAATGGGTGATGGGTTAAGGAGGGCTTGTGATGAGCACTGGTGTTATATGTAAGTGTTGGATCACTAAATTCTACACCTGAAACTAATATTACAGTCTGTTAGCTAACTGGAATTTACATTAAAACTTGGGGGGGGAACTTGGGGGGAAAAGGTGGAGGATAGTTTAAGAGACTAGTTCCTCCCTTGTCCCTTCATTCAAGGAACTTGAGGTAAATGCATTTGTGTTTCTAGAGGAGGGAGGAAATACTTCCTTGACCATCAGGCTTGTAAAGCTGAACCCCATCTGAGAAGGGGAGATAACAGGGGCTGGTTGTACATCACAGCAGTGCTCGGGCTCCTATGGCTTCACTCTGGCACCCACAAGTGCAGACAGTCTACAGCTCTAGGACTGGGTAAATCAAAACAAGGCAGCTGTACTATTGGGTATTTACCCCAAAGATAAAAATGTAGGGATGCAGGGATCCAAAGGGGCAACTGTACCCCAGTGTTTACAGCAGCCATGTCCAGAACAGCCAAACTGTGGAAAGAGCCCACATGTGCATCAACAGATGAATGGATAAAGAAAGTGTGGTGTATATTTATATATTACTCAGCCATCAAAAAAAAGAAATCTTCCCATTTACAACAACGTGAACAACGTGGATGGAACTAGAGGTATCATGCTAAGCGAAGTAAGTTGATCAGAGAAAGCCAACTATCATATGATTTCACTCATATGTGGAATTTTTTAAAAGATTTTATTTACTTATTTGACAGACAGAGATCACACGCAGGCAGAGAGGAAGGGGGAGAGAGAGGGGGAAGCAGGCTCCCCGCTGAGCAGAGAGCCTGACTTGGGGCTCGAATCCCAGGACCCTGAGACTATGACCTGAGCCACCCAGGTGCCCTCATATGTGGGATTTAAGAAACAAAACAGAGTATCAGGAGTGTCTAAGTGGCTCAGTTGTTGGGCATCAGCCTTTGGCTTGGGTCATGATCGCAGGGTCCTGGGATCGCAGGGTCCTGGGATCAAGCCCCGCATGGAGCTCCCTGCTCGGTGGGAGGCCTGCTTCTCCCTCTCGCTCTGCTGCTCCCCCTGCTTTGTTCCCATTCTTGCTCTCTCTCTCTCTCTGTCAAATAAATAAATAAATAAAATATTTTAAAAAACAAAAAACAAAGCAAAATGAAACAGAAGATCATAGGGGAAGAGAGGGAAACAAAGCATAAGAGACTCTAAATCATAGGGAAAAAACTGAGGGCTGCTGGAGGGAAGGGAGAGGGTGGGGGGTTGGGATAACTGGATGATGGGCGTTGAGGAGGGCACGTGATGTAATGAGCACTGGGTGTTATATAAGACGGGTGAATCACTGACCTCTACCTCTGAAACCAGGGATATGTTGTATCATTGTATGTTAATTCATTGAATTTAAATTAAAAAAAAAAAAGGCAGCTTTAGTCAAGGTAATTTTATTATTATTTTTTAGAGATTTTTAAGTAATCTCCACCCCCAACATCGGGCTGGAACTCACAATTCCAAGATCAAAGTTGCACCCTCCACTAAGACATCCAGGTGTGCCTAAGTGATTTTATTTAAAAAATATTGACCATTCAGGGGCATCTGGCTGGCTCAGTCGGAAGACCATATGACTCTTGATTTCGGGGTTGTGAGTTCAAGCCCCATATCGAATGCAGAGATGACTTAAATCATAATAACCTATTTTTAAAAAATGTTGAACATCCAGTTCCTTCCTCATGACTGTCCAGTCAGCAAGATGGGTTGGTGAAAATTGGGAAGTCGTTCAACCTTCTAGTTTAAAAGCCTCTGACATCTTCACATCGCAGCATTTGGAATAACATCCAGACTCTTCTCTGGCCTCCAAGCCCATAGCCGATCTGATCCAACCTCTCTCTCTGACTCATCTCCTGATCAGCCCCTCCAACCTTCCATTTCTCAAACATGTTGGTGCGTTCACGTCTTGGCTGGGACGCTCTTCCCTAGTGTGGCAGAGGCCCCCATCTGGTCACTCAAGTCTGCTCTCTCCACAGTGACAGCATGATAGCTGGCCACCGTGCAAGATGACATCTCCCAAACTCCTTTGTGGTAGGCGTGGCTGTATCAAGTGCTCTCTGATGGAACAGGAATAGAAATAGAGTGGTCCACTTCTGGGCTGGGGTTCGAAGCAAGTGAGGACTCCTTCTCTGTGCTGTTCCTTCTCCCGCCGGGTCGGATGAAGCTAGGGGATGTCCGATGGACAAGATGCAAAGAGCGTGGGTCCCCAGGTCACTGCGGCGAGCAGAGCTGCCCATCAACCGGGAACACTTGTCCGGGACTGTAACATGATCAAGATGAAAAACTTCTTTTGTAACAAATTATTGGCATTTTTGGCCTGTTTTCCCCAGTCTAGCCTAATGTAATCTATCCCAAGCCCTCCCCTGGGAGGATCCATCTTGCCAATTAGGTCTCAATTTAAATGTTAGCGTCTCACAAGAACTTTCTCCTTGGTTGTTCAACATTAAGTAGCCTCTAGTCTTTCCCAGCATGCAAAACTACTGGTTTTGTGTTTTTTTTAAAGATTTT